>VZUI01040452.1:0-109232 GCA_013401135.1 Cettia cetti
CCCCATAGCTGCCCACAGGCTACCGATGTCCAAACCTGCCACACCCCCCCCCCCCCCCCCCCCCCCCCCCTTCATTCACCGGGGATTTGTTCATAACAATAGGGAGGAAAAACTCTGGTTCAAGCTGTTTAAAGATAGCTTGGGAGAGTAACTTATAAAGCCCCAGGAGAGTGGAAAATGGATGCAAGAAGCTGAATGGTCTTTTGTACTCACAGCTTTGGTCATTCTGAGGATCTGGACTCACTAGTGAGTTGAGGACTTGAAAAGTTGTGTTCCATTGATGTCAACTTCTGCGCACCTGCAAATTCACTTGAACAAGTTGACACCTTTGAGTTAATGATGTGGGTTTTCTCATTGTTTTATGAATTATTTTTGCCTTGCAGTCAGAATAGGAATGTCCAAGTCCAGTTTTGGCATGGTTAGGTATTTGTTATGTACAGAATGCCTCGTGTTTTAGTTATGAGCCCTGCTTAGAAGTAACAACTGAATTCTTACCATGATTTCCCTCTTGATCAAAGGATTCCATTTATTAAAGTGTGTGCTGTATCACCATATATTTTGAGATGAAACTAGTCAACATTTCAGCTTTGTACACTATAAAGACTTGAAGGAATCCCACATTGTATAAACTGAGAGGTTCAAAGTTAAATTCAGATGAGTGTAATTTGGATGAGCCTGGAAGATACACTCTGATGCCTTGGTACATTCAAGTCTGTTCAGCTGAGTTCCAGCATTTAATGGCTTAGCTTGTTCAGAACTGCAAACATGTACATTTGGAATGGCTTGCCATAATTCACTCTTTAGGTTGTGCTCTTGCTGCTGACACACAGTCTGATCTGCAAAGCCCTCAAAGTTATCTTTTATTCTAATCATTGCAGGTATCTGCTTCCCTGTAAACAATTCATAATGAACATTTGAGATGTAACTCAGATTGGTTTGCAGAATGCTTCTCTTTGGATACTGTTGCAGATTCTGGAGGAGAACAGCTGTGACAGGAGTCTGGCTGCTGCTGGCTCTGCCTGGGGGGAGGGAGCTGTCCAGCCATGTTTTCTGTATGAATCTTGCAGGGGTGATTCTTCATGTTTCTTTGGCTTTCCTTCAGATGAGAGCTTATCTGCTTTCTGCTCCAGGACTTAAAGAAAATCCTTTTTGCCTTCAAAGTTGCTCTGGAATACCAGTACCGAATTGCAGCCCAGATCAGGCTTAGATAATAGTTTAATAAACATCAAGTTCTAACTACTTTAGTTAAACTAGGCTGAAACACCAGCACATTACATCTGATGCTGCAGATGAACGTTCTCACTTCAGGGTACGACTAACTTGAAATTATCTCCAAAATATGGCCTTCTCCTCATCCATATCCCTGAGAAAAAAAGCCAGGTGATATTTCTCATAGGTATCACAGAATCATTTTGGTTGGAAAAGATCTCTTAAGTCATCAAGTCCAGCTTTTGATCACTACCATGTCAACTAGACCATGGCACTGAGTTTTCCAGTTTTCTTGAGCACCTCCAGGGATGGTCACTTTACCACCTCCCTGGGCAGTCCATATTTAAGCCCTTTCTGGGAAGAAATTCCTCTTGATGTCCACCCTGAACCTCCCCTGGTTCAGATGGAGGCTATGTCCTACTAGTTGCCTAGTAGGAAGAAAGGGTTGACCCCCACCTTGCTACCACCTCATTTCAGGGAGTTATAGAGAGTGATAAGGTTCCCCCTCAGCCTCCTTTTCTCCAGGTTAAACGCCCCCACCTCTCTCATGTCCTCCTCAGAGGACTTGTGCTCTAAAACCTTGATTAAAGGTAGTAAGCAAAAAAATATTTTCTTTGGGGTTTGAAAATACGCTGCTAGTCACTCGTGGATTAATCTGGAGATAAAGGCCTTAGAAAGAGAAATATTTTTTTCCCTCTTAAAGTAGCTTTTTTTCAGCTGCTTCTCAAAACTGGGTTGTCCTCAGGGTCTGTCTTCTCTTTAGTTCTCCTTGCACAACATCTAACACAGAAATTGTTCTGGTAAGGTGCTAACTTGGGTAGTTTCTGAACGTCTCTGTTAATCTCAGTAGTTTGTATATGCTTGGACATGGATCCAAGCAAGATATTTGATGATGGCATCAAATATCACACCAAAGGTTCAGCATGGTTAATAATATTGACCTGAAATCTGCCAGACTTTTAAAAATCCATTGGTGAGTGGTGGAGCCTAAATTCTGCTGGGTGAAATACAGAGGTCTGGCAGCTCACTGTGCAGTTTTATACTCATTGGTAGGCCTAACTGTTCTGATTTCGAGCCATATTTCCTCCCTCAAAAGAGTTTGTGCTTTCATCACCTTCACTGGTGACACTTTCCAGACAGAGTTGCATACCATGCTATAAATATTGAAGGATGCTGGCTGTTCTAACCCCAAACATACAGGAAGTAGAGTATGTGCCAATGCCCACTGTGCCCTGTCTAGTGCTTGCAGGCAGCAATGGAATTCAGCTGGATTTTAGGAAGTGAATCAATAGTCAGGATGATAATGGTCAAAAAGGATGTTCACAGACAATAATTACTGATCTTCTGGCTTTATTTTTTTGCCAGCAAATATAATCTTCAGATGAAGTTGTAATTTAATTAACTTCATGTTAACAGTATCCAAAAGCCTATGCTTTGCAGAAATCAGTCATACCCTGTCATTTGTCTACACTGATGTTACCATTGCTCTTATTTGCTGTAATTTTCCTGTGTTCACTGTGAAAATTGCATCTGCTCTCATATGAAATTCATGAAGATCCCTGCTTTCAAGTAACTGTCCAAACAGCTTCTTATATTTCAACCTGAACTTTCACATATTTACATTTAGCTTTGTGGAGAATCATTGGGGAAAAAAAAAAAAAGATTTTTCTCCTCCTTCTCCTCTTACTATCCTCCTTCAACTGCCTTTCTCAATGCTCTTCTTTACTTTCTCCTCCCTTTCATAACCTCATCTAGATACCTATTAGCTCTCTGTTTCAATAACACTGCTCTGGCTTCCACGAAAGTGCTTTTTAATGTAGGAGATGTACTTCAGCCATAACACCAGGGTCACTTTCTGAGTAACATTTTATGGGATTGATTAAACTTTAACACCATAACTGTTGACTTTATAGGCCAAGGAAGAGACACTGAGTGCTAAGCTCTGGATAATTTGTGCTTCACAATTTTTTAAAATCAGATAGAGATAAGGTTTAATGCGTTTGATGAAGCAACCCTTTATGTTTTCTACAGCGTCTCCAATTTTAAAAGACCCACAACAATTAACATAAATTCTTTAACACTAATGAAGTAAAGTTATAGTAAATAACCATACATGTAGAAAAAGTTACTTAGCTCCATGTGAATACTATGAGAAGTTTTAATTTGCTCCAAATGTGAACACCTCGTGTTTTGTGTAATTGCTAGCAAGTGAATGAATAGTTGCTCTTGGCTGAGTGTTGATGCTGCAGAAACATGTTGTTCCTTCCCACTGCAGGTTCTCCCCTTGCAGTGACTTTGGTAGGACAGAAAACAATGATGGTTTGATAAATAAACTGAAAACCTTCAGGTCTCCTTAAATCTCTTCTTTCACTGTGTGCAGTGGTTGGTGCTGAGAAATTGCTGGACAGTGGTGCCTCTTGATGTGTTCCAAGAAGGAAGAGGAGTACAAAGAAGTGCTTGATAGATAATGTGACTGCAGGTACAGTTCCCAGGCTGGTTTTAGTCTCCCATGATTTTAAGCAGGCCATCTGTAATCCCTTGATCACCTCACCTGCTCACTGGCTAACAGAGCACTTATCTGCCAGGGTTTCCCTGTTCTTCTCTGCCTATGGGGAAACTCCTCTGGCTGGAGCTGGCACACTGCTCCTAATTAACCGTATGTTTGCCCATCCAAAGGGAAGAATGGCTGTACTTTCTTGTGGAGCCTGAAGAGTTAAATCTAATGCATGATTGACCTCAGATGGGAGCACACAGAAGTTCAGTTTCACCATGGCTGAATAACATGGATGCAGATTCCCTGGAGGCCCTGGGGATATACCCAGGCTGCAGTTTATGGGACTGGGCCTTCTCTGCACATTTTTACTCTGTCAGAGCAAACTAGTGCAGGGGTGTTGGGTAATGCTTTATTATGACCATGAACTTCCACTGGGATTTCTGAACCTCAGACAGCAAATGATAGTTAAGAGCTCATCACAAATCCATAGAAGAATTCAGCCTGTGTTATGGTGAAACCCAGTCATTTTCAAGGTGACAGAGACCTCCCCAGTCAGAAAGGATGGCTTGGTGTGGCCAGGGAGAACAGCTACGGCTCAGCATCAGCAGATTTCCTGATGAAATCACAGTAAGATTGCTGTTTTAGAAAATCAATAGCGTGGTTAATTGTCTTGTCCTAACATTTCTTGGGAAGGGTAATTGTGCAGTTTAAAAAAGAGACAAAATTTAAAAGCCTTGTGGCTTACTATTTCAGTTGAAATATTTTTAAATTGAAACCCAAGTCACACTTGTAATGCTAACTTTCATAAAAAGGTTCACGTATTTGAACACCTCTTGAGACTCAAAGGAGTCATGTGGTGGGTTCAGTCTCTCCTCTGAATGCAGAAGACATTTGGCCTCCTAGGAAGCCGAAGACTCCTAGAGCTGCTGGGAAAAGCTGGAGAGCTCAAGGCGGGTTATTGCCAAGGAAGGAAGTCTCCACGAGCCCTTCACAGCATGCTCCTCTGCCTGGGCTGCTGCCAGTAGCACTGACCAACATCTGTCTTAGTGCCCCTCTCTGGGGATGGGTGGTGCTGGGAAGGGGCAGGCGTAGCACTGGGTTAAGGGCAGCTCTCTAGAGCTGCTTGAAACCACGAGTTGATCAAAAGCACAATTGCACTGTTGAGGAGGGTTGGGTATTAGAAGTGATGCATAAGAGGAAGAGGCAGCCTCTGGCTCAGGAGATCCCTGAAACATTGATTGCTGGAAACTGGGAATAATACCCAGGAGAACAAATGCTTTGCCTTGTTCTTAGCTGGTTCCTGGGGCGTCTGCCAGTTGTGGCTTGCAGAGATAGGTCCAGTACTAAATGTTCCTTGAGTCTGTTCTTAGTGCTCATATAAACCCAATTCTTACCTTAAAAATAAAATATGGTTTGCTATAAAGTTTCAGGCAGCTCGATAGCATACAAAACAAAGATTGATGCTTTTTTCCTGTGGATAGGTTGAATCTAGGAAAGTTCAGATTGTTTGTGGACACTGAGAGGGGCCTTGGTCAGATGTCTTTTCCTTTCCACAAAAGTATTTCTTCTATGATTTCTCACTAGCTGTTACCTTCTCTCTCTCAAGCCATCCAGGTTTTGTTACTTGCAATTCCCCTTCAGTGTTTTCTTTGCTCTTGAGTCTCATGTCCTTCAGCATGTGCCACTTTAGCTGATCGCTGAAGTCTCAAGAGGGTCTGGCAGGCACTGTTGCTGTTTTCCAATCTTGCCAACTGTAATATTTCTTCCAGGCAAGGTGCCTCATAATTCAAGAGAGGTCAGTCAGGACCCAGGAGCTGAACCTGTCCTTTACAATGAATCAGCAGTGAAAGAAGGAATTTATGCAAACCATCAAAATTATTTTGTTGTTTCCTGTATTGGGGTAGATCTGACAGCATTGTTGAGTTTTATTCTGTTCTACAGCAAACAGTAAAAAGTATGGGACTTATTAAAGATCAGCCAGGCCTCCTTCATCCTAGATGTGGGCCTCAAGTCAGTCCCCCTACAGCACAGGATAACAGAAGAATGGAGCTAAATGTAAGCTTGTAACAATCACAAACCTGTTCGTTCTTTCTTGGGGTCTCTCACCACCACTAAGCTCTGCCACTAAGCTCTGACAGCCCTGCCTCTCACTAAGGGAATTTAATTTTTCTTTTAAACTATATTTAATTCCATTCTTAGACAAAAACAATAGATGGGCAGTTTGTCTCTTACTGTGTGTTTGGCATTTTTTAGAGACTCTCAGAAAAGAGAGGGAAGTATTTTTCTTCTAACAAGCTGTACTTTCAGAATTAGGTAATGTAAAAAAAAAAAATCATCTCCCTTCTGTGGTGTTTTATTGCAATTCAAGCTGTTCCAAACTTGGCAGATTATATTTTGGCATCAGTAACTTCTTGAAGGATTTGAGATCTGACTCCTGGTCCAAGTCTGAATTTTTGTTTTGGGCACTCATGTTGTAGTGAGGTGCATCATAAGAGAGAGAAACATGAAACAGAGAGGATTTGAACCCTCAGGGAAAGCTGGTCTCCACAGAAACACCGTGGGGAAAAAATCCCAATTGAGTGGTTAAAGGTACAATGCTAAAACTGATCAGTAAAATCAGTCTATAAACAAAAAGATTAAAAAAATAAAACTTCCAATGTGTGTGCTTCAGTGTGCCTGGAACCAAATCTGCTCTGGTAGGGAAGCTTTTCCTTCAGTGCTGTGTTTCATCTAGTACTTTACTGCCTATATGCCTTTGTAAAAAGGTCTATCCTTAAAGGCTAAGATATCTTCTAATTCTCATTCCAAAACACTTTTGATGTGCAGATTGTTGAATTAATGTGCTTTAGAAATGGAGTCAGCACAATTTTGCTGAAAATTTGATTGTAGACACATTTAGATTTGACTGTCAGGGATTTTGAAAGGTTTTCTGTACATAATGTCCTACTCTAAGCACAGTTTCTTTTACCCTAAAAGTAGTGGTAGTAATTCAGAAATGGGAATTGGACCCACTGCAGCTTGTCACTGCCTTTGTGCTGTGGATCCCAGGACCGGTACCAAAAGGTGCAGATGTGGTTGGTTCTTTGTTTCAGTCACTTCTTTACCAAGGAAAAACGTCTTTTATCCATGTAAGCATCTAAACAGTCTAAAATCTAGAATTGTTATCTTTGCTCAGGTGAAAGCCACCTCAGTTCCTGAGCAGTCCTTGAGTTGTCAGTGCTTCCAGAGCAAGATGCTACCTGAACAATGTGATGTAGTGGCACATGAGCAATACAGAGTAAAGCGTTAAACTCACACAGTAAGTTTTGCACACTTCTCTCCCTTGAGCACACTGCCAAAGCAGACATTAATCAGTTTTACTCTAGGAGTTAGAATAGAAACTTGCTTGTAAATTACGACCATTACATTTCCGGCCTAAATTTCCCTACTCCTTTAAGCTAATGTTTTAAAAGACTAACCCTACCACTCTGGCAGGTGCCACGTCTTGCCTCTATATCCATTTGGCACTCTTTCTCTCTCTCTCTCTTTTTTTTTTTTTTAATAAGTTGAAGAATTACATTATTTCTGTGAAATAACTTTCCTTCTTTAGTTGTTCCATTTGATTCAAGGATTTTTGATTAAGCGTTCAGGGGTTATGAATAAATAAGAACCAGCAGCTCAGTAATTGGTATATCATTACTCCCTAGTAGCACATTTAATCCTCAGCTTCGCTGCACCACATAACCTTTTCCCTCAGTCCTCCTCCTCCTCAATATTGCTTACAAAAAAAAAAAAAAAAAAAAAAAAAAAAAAAAAAAAAAAAAAAAGAGGGAGGGGGGAAAAAGCCATGTCACTGCAAGCTTCGCAAGTTACCGTTAAAATGAATACTTTTTAATTTCTCTGGATGAGATGGAGCCCTGTGCTCTGGAACAATGCTGATGGATGACATTTTAATGCAGCTGAAATGTTATTTTTACTGAACCAGGGAAAACTATAAATTTTGCTTCATTGCCACTGATGGCTCTATGCATAAAACTATGGTGGCGCCCATTGCCCATGAATAATCACCTCAGCATGGCAGATGTTACTTCGCAGGGAAAGCAATTCTTATGCTGAAGAATTGTGGAAAGATTAATTGTCTACAGCTGTTTCATGGCCCACAGCAATCTTGATACATTTATGATAAGTTTAAGAGCTCACTAGAGGCAGCTCCTATTCCCTGTTGTGAGAGAGGGAGGAGGGGGAGCTGAATGGCTTTATTTTGACACCTGGATCCATAGAATCTGTCAGCTCTATTACAGCCTTCATAGAAAGCCCGCTGTTGGCAGGTTTGGGATGATTGTGAGTGGGCTAAGATGCAGGAATTATCTAGACATAGATAAAGAAAAGGAGACTGAGAAGAATTATTCAAATTTGTGCAAATGAATTACTTCCATTTTTCCTCCCTCTGCCAAGTGGAAATTGAACGTAACCCGCTCTGACCTTTCTCTATTAAGTGCTGCAAATTGCAGTAAATGCATAGTTCTGAGTGCCCTAATGAGACAAAGCTCTAGCAATGCCTCATTAATAAGGAAAGTTTGACCTTGCTGGTCAGCCCTTCATTCGATATTGAAAAGAAATAGGAAAAAAGAAGAGATGACCTGCTGTAAATTTTGAACAATACCTTTGATTTAGTTTGTATATACTACCAAGCAGACACTTCACAACCTTTTTTTTCTTCCATTTTTACTATACAAGTCAAGAAGAGGTATTTACTTCGTATGTTCCTCTGTAAATTCATGAGGACAGTGGGGATTTGTGACTGGAATGCACACAGGTGATCTGATGAAGCTTTTTTAAATGTGTTTTTAGTATCCTTGTATTGATGAAAGAATGTTGATACCTTCCATTCTGCACGGGTTTATTTTCCTTTTTCCCTCAGCCCCTATCATTACCACTGTATCTGAGTGCCAGTGTGTATTCTGCCATTACTTGACAAGAATATGGCCTGGAAATCATATTCTGTCCTTAAATACAGCTGCTGGAGCAGGATGTGCCTCTGAGAAGGTGATGGGAGTTGTTTGTTCCCCACCCTGACAGAGTAGCTCTCTGATTCTGGTCACTGTACTGTCCCAGCTGAGATGGAATCTAAAAGGCCCAACACTTTATTCACTAATAAATGACAATAATCTAGTCTAAAGAGATTTATTAGAAAATTCCAAAACTGTAAATACGCGTGTATTAGGGAGAAAAAATATAAAACAAAGCTAAAAATTGGGAGGGAAATATGGAAGTCAATAAATAGATTAATGGAAGATGAATAGTTATAATCTGTGGTGCTCTATGGTCAGTCTTGCTTTTAGAAATCATAAGGGGGCAAATATTGCAAGAATTTCATGACATAATTTTATTTATATAGAACTACTTTCTATTTATTATTATTATAATCTTATATAGTAGTATTCATTTACACAGTATTTTTGTCATTAATATATTTATCCATATTTATGTTTTGGACTTGTTTCTTATATTCTTTATTTGTGTTCATTATTTCAAACATTTTAAGGCATATATTCAAGAAATTTAGATAAGGAGTGAGACTTAATGCTTTCTCTGCTTGCTAAAACTTGCTACAAATGGTAAATGAATAGGTGAGAAGTTGAAGCCTGCTCAGAAATGTTAAATGAACTGAAATAATGTTGCTCAATTAGCTTGAATAAGTTAAAGAATCAGTTGACCAGCTCTGTTAGATGTTTATAGTTCCTTCAGAAATTCCATCCCCTGAGATTTGTGGGTGGCAGGGGAAGTGTGGGATCATGCCTTTACTGGTACTGTAGAAAAAGAGAGGTGGATGGAGGCTCTCTGGGGGACACAGTGCCATTCTCACACCAGGTATTGGAAATTACCAAAGCATTAGAAACTGGGATCAATTTTGTACTTGGAGCAGCCTCTTGAAGTGAAATATGCTGCCATAGAGAAAAGAGGATGAGTATGTGCTTTGCACTTACATCAAATATTGAAATGCCAACCAAGGAATCCAGTCTTGTCCACCCAGTTCTGAAATGACAGCTTTAGGGGTTGGGGAATGTCAGGTCTCTGTTAATAATCCTGTTTTCTACAGGAGGACAACACCTGCTCCTGCCATATCCCTGACTGGGACACGCTGCTCACATCCAGGCAGCTCATGAGGCAGTGGACAGTGAGGATCCAGCTTGATAGGACAGTTGTTACTCCTGCCTACAGAGGCAGATATTTTTCAATTACACATTCCAGTACAGTGTGACTGCAGTGAATGGTAATGTTGCAGGTTTCAAACTAGGAACAGCATTCAGAAAACTTTGCAGTCCATGGGATCATTATAAGCAGTCTTCAGACCTAGAATAACGTCTATACAACCACAGATTTTTAAGCAATAGTGCTAGTGGTAAGAAAATTTAGTGGGGTGACAGCAATCACCAATCTAAAATGTCTGGGGATCTCTCTGGTGAAGACACACCAGTGTCTGGTGAAGCCCTATAAAGGGATTTCTCTACAGGAATCTAGACAGGTGCTGCATACAGTAAGATTCTGTGCAATGAAAGGTATGAGGATATGGAATAAGGGCCTTTTTAATGGATGGAAGAGCCACTTTTTGGCATGGTTTGTATTTCTAACTTTGCCACTGCTCTCAGATTTTACTGTCAGACTTAGAATAAAAGCTTTGTAGCAAAACACAGATCTCTGAGAGAAGAATCATAAACAAGCATCAAAAATATCAGCATGAGGGTTCCCCTGCATCAGCATGTGTAATGTAAAGGGTGTAAATGCTACACAGACAGCAGCACTCATCCCCAGCTTGCTAAGAGTAATGGGTTTTTAAAAATTTCTTTCATTAAGTTATACCTGTGAACAGGTAAGATTTTCTCAATACATTCATAATTCAAAATCACTAAAATTCTGCAGATGTATCTGAAAATCAGTATTTTTGGCAGTGGGCTCTGACAGACTTAATTTGAATATACTGAAGTCAAGACAAGCAGGATAACTTATTTGGATACATGAGTCTCACACCTTTCATTGGATGGCTGAATGGTGAATCTTTGAATCAAGTTCCCACAGTGAATATTTATACTTAAGACCTAAAATGTTCATTTTACATCAGTATTTTCAAACATGAAGTTAAAATGTACTGTTTCTGCAGACATTCCTCTAGAAGGAGTAATTTGTTTGAACACAGTGAAAGCATCTCAAAGAAGGTTGCCCACACAGCTGGAATAATTTTGAATAAAAATTCTTTTGTATTTACCAATAAATTATATAATACTCACTTTCCTCTCATAAAAGGTGCTATTTGAGCCTGATGGATAAGGTTAATAATCTGTTGTCAAATTCTCCATTCTTAAGGACCAGGTTTTTCAGCACAGCTCAAGAATTGCAAATACTTAGTAAAACATTAATTATCTAAGAAATCTTTCTAAAGTGCCTAGTGAAGAGTAGAGATAAGTCTCTTTTCTTACTTGGGTGGGAAAATACAATAGCATTTATTCAGACAAGCAGAAAAAATACAGAAGCAGCTAAAATGGTCTTTTGTGGGAGCTGTCACTAAACTAAAATATGACATGATTTCAACTAGATTTTTTTTTCTGCTATAATTAACTTTGTCTTTTGACAACTCCTTCTGAGGCATATATTAATTAAATATAGGATAATGAATAGAGACAACTAGATCACTAGGGTATAAATCAATTGAGGGGTTCTGATGATACCATAAACCACAAGAATGGAGTATGTGCAGTTAATAATAACATCAAAAGACTGTGATTGATTTGGAACTTAGCGATCCTTCTACATTCATTATTATTTTATATAAAGCATAAAAACGAGTGGTGTTTTATGCAAAGACAAGATGATTTTTCTCCCCCGGGTTCTTTGATAATGGAGAAATTGTCATTGTTCACAGATAAAGAAAAAGGCTGGGCATATTACGTGGAGAGGGATGGCAGAAGATCCTTGTGTGGTCTCAGAGAAGCCCTGGAACTAAAAACAGTTTTGCTGTAATTATTTATACACCTTCTCTGGAGAATTTGGGGCCAAGTTTTCTGGTGGTTTAAAATGCTTCTGCTACTTGCAATCCACTGAATTTTTTGGTAATTGATAATTTTTTACATTTCCTTTTTTTTACCCTCAGGTTGTGACCATTTGCCAGGTTCCATTTTATGGAGTCTAAAATGTTTTCTGTGTAGGTGATGTGAGATTTCTATTTTTTCCAGAAAAATAAAAGCATATGCTTAAATGTTTAAATGCTAATAACCTGTATATATTAATGGTAACAGAAAGGTCAAAGAAGTGGATTTTTCCTGCAGTTGTGCCTCTTTTGCACAGTAAATCTGGACCAAAGTGTGGTCTCTGTGGTATAACAATAGTTTTTTAGAAAACTGTACAGTGATAAATGTGTGTGCCTATACAAACACACGTGCACGTATATATAGAAATTAATTTTTGAAAAATCATATTGATTAGTACAACAAAAACCCTCTGGGTTGTGCCACATGCACTCCTTACATATTCAGTGTCTTCCATTCTAAATTTACTGGACGTGGGGAGATGAGGTGAGGGAACAAGGGATATTTTGGTTCCTAGTTCTGCGTGTTCAATGAGAGAAGTCTTCAGACAGAAAGATGAGCTTATGCTACTTTTCATTATGCTGTGATGCTGTCAGAAGTGCACATGGAAAGGGTTGGAGCAGATAAAGAGTGCAGTGGTCAAAGTCTTGTTACTGTCCCTTGATAAACCTTTCAAATGTGGTCAGGTGTTTCTGGGCTATGAGACACTCCATAAAACAAAGAGTGAGAGGTTGGCTCTGTAGGTGCAGTTTCAGAATGTGATTTTGGCTTTTTGATTGGACACAGCATTTAAGAGTGAAGAGCGAAGTCTGACTTTGGCAATTAACCCAGCTATCACTTCCAACTATTAATAAATGCATTAATTTAGTCTCTGTCCCCTCCTGCCCAGCTCTGTCCCAGGCTGATCAGCAGAGCTTTTTTGGCAGCTCTAGCAGTTCTTCTTTGCTGGTAGCATTTGAAGCCATAGATGCTGAAAGGAAAGGCCCTGTAATCCTGGAGGGCAAGTGAGCCCTGGAAATTGTTGGCTATGCAGTTTGGTGCTTACTGCTCCTCTAAACTCCTTTTGATACTTGAGAACATGCCGTGTTTTATGTGCGTGAGGTTACAGCCAGGGTTTTGAGGAGAGGCTTGGGACACTGGAAGGAGGACTGGCATGGTGAGGGTATGAGATAGCAGATCCAATCCCTCATGAAAAGCCAGGCTCAGAGGCCAAGAGACAGACCCTGCCTGCCCCAGCACCACCTCATCCACACAGGCTGCCTGAGGAGAGGTGAATTCCAACACCAGTGATAAGCTCTGAGAAAGGTGCTTCCAAGGCTGGAAACGCCCAGGAAGTAAAGGAGGGTCAGATATGTGGCACTCTTTATCCAGCAACATAAAAGGAACATTAAAGACTCCAGGGACATTTTGGTTTGTCTTGGCTGTGTCTGCACTCTAGCTACATTTAAAAACCAAGTTCATTTTTATTTACATTGCAGTTATAATCGCCTGCACATACAGACCAACAAAATTGGTTGCTTCAGGACCTTATCATTCCATGTAATCTGTTCTGAGTCCTAAAAGAAACCTGCAGATAATTTGGGCTCAAAATCTTTTTGTAACAGCTTAAGCTGGCTTCCAAACACTTGGGCAATGACAACCATGCGTGATTTTTGAAAGTCTCTGTCTGTTCATCTAAAATGTAAATTGGCTGCTAAGGGCACTGTGCATAAGTAAATCACATTTTAAACACCAAATCCATTTTATTTGCTGAGGCCTTGGGCACATTTTAATACTGCAATGCTAGCATTTTAAGTGTATTTTTGTGAGGCCTCTAGAGCGTTGTCACGGATAGGCACCATATAAATAACATTTATTGTTATTATCATTGTATGTTGTATTCACTCTGTTTTGCTACCATTAATAAACCTTTCAGGCAATGTTGTTGTAATGTATAATATTAGCAGCAGCCTCCTTTGGGAGACATATAACTGGGTACTTAATATTCTAGCTGTTTCCTGGGCCATCTCTCCACAGGCGCAGACGATACAGTGTGTTCAAAGTTCAGTATAAAAAAATGGGCTGGCTGTGCAGAGATCACAGCATCTTACAACACGCCTTGCAGTAACTCACACCCTGGCCCTTGCTGTCAAAATTCTGCAACACTAGATAATAAATTAGGGAAATTGCCTGTAATTTGGGGAATGCTTTGTTGCCCCTTCTAAATTTGTCATTGCTCAAAAAAAAAACCAAAAAACAAACCAAACCAAAACCAACAAAAGATGCATTTACTGGATTCATATGCCTTTGCATCAGCCTTGCTGATAAAGCTGTTGCCCTGCAGCCCTCTTGTGGGGCTGCCTAGATTACAGAAAGCACTGGTGCTAAAGGAAAAGTGAACTATGAAGCCCAGGGTTGTTTCAGGGCTGTATTAATTTGCACTGAGGATCGGAGACTTAGGAACATCCTCCTTTAGTGGCTTGCAAAGCAAAATTGCTGTGACCTTTTCTCTTAATAAACAGCAGGCAAAACCCAACCATGCTTAAAATTGCATTCTTAAAAACACGAAAACAAACAATGTTTCTGTGTAATGATGATGATATGAATATGGAAGAGAAATAGATGCATATTGTGAAAGCACTGCTGGATTAGCAGGTGGCTTTTCCAGCCAGGGGGGAAAGATGGTGGGGGAACCTCCCTGCTGCAAGCCCTTCTCACCACTTAGCCACCCAAACGCATCATCAGCTCTCAAGCCAAAAGATACCAGTTGGAAGATGCCTCTGAAGGGCACTGCTGGCCAGGTGCGACTTGTGATGCTGTCTTTTAGCAGTCCTGCCTCTGTTTGTGATTTGTTCACCTTTCCTGTCTCTCTGTGGACTTTCTTGCAGCTTTTCCTGGGCACCCCGAGTCACGACATGTGTCTGGACACATCAGCACTGGCCCATGGGCTGTGGCATTTTGGCTGCTCACGGCAGGAGGAGCTCACTCCAGGCAGCCTCAGCAACAACAGGCATCCAGGTGAGAGCACAAGCCCGTAGCTGCATCACTTTTAAGTCTAGAAACTTTTCTTTCCATGTTGCCTGTCTTGCTCATACATTTTTCCCCTCTGGGAAATGAAGCCTTTCTGCCACCAGTCACCAGTAATACACAAATACACAAAGAGCTCGGAAGAGTTTTTGGGTTGGAGGGTTCCTGTGCTGCACAGTCCCCTGCCTGCCAGAAGGCTTCCAAGGGGTCCCCTGCCTGTGTGGGCAGTTCACAGGATGTAGCTCATATTCTGTGACTGACACACACCTTCTTGAAGGTAAGAGTGCCCTACCACCTCCTTTGCTATGCCATCAACAGAGTCCTGAGGTCTTTCCAGCAGCTCATGCTTTTTCTGTTTTCCTTCCTCGCTCATTCCACTCAGAGCTTTAGAGCTTTAATTTGCACATCCATTTGCTTCTTGTTGAGTGGTCTCTCTGGGACTGATTGTTTCATCTCTTCGAAGATGTTGACTTTTCTCTCTATTAGTGTGGTCATGGTCATCCTAGTCTGTATCATACCACGTAAAAGCCCTTCCAGATTTGCACAGCTAAGGAGAAAAAGTTCCTTGCCTTTTTTTAATGGGCATTTCAGGGTAGGGTCATGTCCTAGTTTAGGGCAAATTTTGGGAGGAAACTTCTGAAGTGGTCCCTCTAAAAGCAAATTCAAGCAGCTCCTCCTCCCACCAGTGCGGGAGACATAAATCTCCTTTGAGAAAAGTGGAAAAAACTGTTTATATAACAAGCAAAGTACTCACAAACATGGGAAAATGAATAACGTTAAACAATAAAACGTCTTGCTGTTCTGAAGAGACGGAAAATTCAGAAAGACCTTCTTGTGGGGCACAGCTTGGCTCACTCAGTCTCTTATCAGTCCCTCCTGCTCTGGAAAATGCCAGGTCCCAGCCCCGGTGGGCTGCAGGTGTGAGCTCCCAGTGTTTTTCTGGCTTTTCACTCCAGAGCAGGGCTGGTCAGTTCCAAGAAAAAGAAAAGCCACAGTCTGGGGAACTTCTCTGCCTCAGCTATCTAAAAAATTGAACTAAAAGCAAAGGAGAGCTCTCTCCTGCTGTCTGTGCTGCAGATAACACAGCCCAGGAGAGAGAACACAGGGGAGCAAGTGCAGTTTCTGAAAACAAACTGTGCTCTCCTCAATCCCCACTTTGCTCTTGGAATCAGTCTTAAAGGCACAAAACTTATTTCTGGGCTGAACGGATGAATGGGGCTACGATTCAGCATCATAAAGTCACCCTAGGACAGGTGACTAACAGGTTTTCAACCTGCACACAGGACTGGAGGGCAGGGGTACAAAATGCCCCCCTCAAGGTCATTTCTTAAAAGGATGATGTAGAGGAATCTGAATAAAGAGGATGTAACAAAAACAGCCATTTGGGACTGAACAGATGACACGTGGAGAAATTATGTGGAATGATGTAAAATTATGTGAAATTATGTAAAATGTGCTTCATCATTTCCATACATTCATTTAATAGTGTGATGGTTATTAGTGTGCACCTACCTCTGGAAGTCAGGCTTGTCTCATGTGTTTCCTGAGTACTGAGCCATGTGGTATCACCTCTATTCCTAAGGAAGGCAGGAAATGTTACAATATTGGAATAGGACCCTTGGCTTAAAACGTTAAGGCTGCTGGAATATCACATGCAGTCATGGTGACAGTCTTTCCCACTGAACTAAATATGGGAAGAGAGATCCCAGATGACTCTTTGGTGTCTGTACACTGGCTGTGGCATCCTTTCAGAGCCTCTCTGACCCAGACTGTCACTTGTGGAAATCCCAGGATACTGTGTAGGCTTCACATTGTTCTTTGTGCTTATTACTTTATTTCATCCCTTTCTTTTCCAATTTTGGGACTGACATGTGGCTCTGGTGGTGATGTGCTGTGTCATAAATAGACACCCTCTGTGCAGACAGTCAGTAGCCTGGGAAATCAGGGAGTCAGGTGTTGCCTTTCTGCTCCTCCCTGCTTTGCCCTAGGCTGTAAAGCTCAGAGAAAATACTCTGAAGCCTAGTAAGTATAATTACTATATATTTCAATGAATGTAAGAATATTGTATATAATCTAGCTTGCTTTTTCTTCAAATCTTTTGAAGACTATTTGAATGGTATCATTTCATCAACAACTGTTTTAGAGCCTTATACAAAACGTTTGCAAGGTGAATTTGAAAAAACACTGTGCTCCAGACTGTGATGGGCCCCTTGCTGGAAACCCTTCAAAGGACACTGGAACTATTTTGGCCTTTTTGGAAGCTGTGAGCCTTTACAGCAGCATTCCTCATGGTCATGCATTCTCCCAGGAGTGGGGAAAACTGGATGTAGGGCCGGGAGGCAGCTAGAGGAGGACAGAAGGTGTGGAAGAAAGAGCAGTGAAAGCAGCTCATCAAAGTCCACTCTTGGCTGCTACCTGTTGATAGTGAAGAGAAGATAAATCACCAGTTTAGGTCTGTGACAGGTTTCCTGAGATGAGAAAAAAGGGGCACAGTAAATGCATGCAGCCTTCTCCCATCATCCCTTTAATAACCTGTAATATTGCAGCAGGATATTTTTGTCACACCAAATCTGATTGATGGTCTAGCCTATAAGACATTACAAGTGTAGAGTAAATTGACTGAACACCTAAACATACAAATTATTAAAAGGAGGGGGGAGTGGGTCTGGGCCTCCTGGGGAAAGCAGGCAGGCTTTAGTTAAGATGATCCCATTTCCAAGTGCAATTTATAGTCTATTGACTTGCAGCAGTGTCTTTTCAGATGTGAGGAAATTGTCATACATTGCAAATGAGAAGCTGTTTTGACATCAGGATTGCAGAGAGTGCCAGGAAGAAATGATATCAATGCCTGGTCTGTTAAGGTTAAATGAAGTTGCATTGTAGCCAGCAGATAGGCATTCATTTCCTTTTCTTCCCTGGCTGTCCCTGTGTACAATTACTGTGATTAGGATGAGTAACAATGTGCTTCTGACACACATTGTATTGACAGCTCGCCTAGTTTTTTCCACTCAAGTGGCACTAGTCATTACTTAAACGCTTGGGTATTTTGACAGGGAAGATCCACGCCTGCCAGTCAAGTGTATCAATGACAAGGCAGCCTTAGCCCCTGGACACGTACTGCTGAATTAAAGCAGTCAAAGCCATTGCTGCTGGAATATGATGAACCTTTTTAGAAACGGGGCTTTGGCAAACCCAGAGAGACACTGATGCACTTGGTGTGTTCTTCCTGTCCTCCCCACACATTACTGCCAGTGATGTGCTTGTTTTTTCTCCATCTACGTTGTGATCTCTTGGAAGAAGAGCATTATTGTAAAGTAAATTATTGCAAAGGGGAAAGAAGTTAAAATTATTTGGTGCTTTTACATTTATGTTGGGGGACAATTTTAATTTGGACTATCCTGGAAAAGAGCATCAGTTAGCAGTGGTGGGGCAGTTAAATAGGTTAATTTGACTAAGAAGGTGCCTTGTTAGCACCCCTATGTTAGCTTTCTACCCACACACTAACCTCCGCTACTGTGTGCTTTGAGATTTCTTTAAATTATGTCTTACATACATATCAAAAGAAAATGTATTGATTTTTATTTTGGGTTTTTTTTCCCTGCTCTTAGGATAGTTTGGGTACAATGTAGAGAAAAACATGTGAGGATTAAAAAAAAATAGCTTTGCATAGAAGGGTTCTGAATATCGAAAAAAAAATTCTGCCGAAGATTAAAGGATGAAGGGTGAAAACTAACATACATAGAATACACTAAAAAACCTACCAGCTGCGAGATTTTGCCAGTCCTCATCTCAAGACTACTTAAAAACAGAGCTGGGGCACATCCAGTTGCTTAAATATTGTTGTGCTTTCAAAGATCATTAGGGTTTTGCAGATGTTCTTGTATAAGTGATTATATGAGTGTGTGCACATATACACAAAGAATTCAACAGGTTATTGTTGGAGCTACTAAACTGGTACTCTGCAATGCTGCTGAATTTTCATAGTCTGCTCCTGTCTGCCTCACCCCAGCCCACACCCTCCCCTGGTGCTGGATGGCAGTAATAAAGAAAATGGTTTGCAAATTTCTACTGGAATCAGAAAGGAGTCTTAAGCTTTACTGGAAAATCAATTATGTAGCAGGCGAAGTACCCCATAATGTTCAGCAAAAAAATATGCTAACATCCAGGTCAGTACATTGGAAAACACATTTATCATGATTTCCATGAAAGCCTCAGCCTAGTGTGTCCCAAGAGCAACCTCTGAACTTTCTTGAACCAAACAGGCAAATGGAAAACTCTGCCTACTTAGCATTTTAAAAATTTCCTTCACTTCTAAGCCTTGAACTGGAAGCTTCATAAAATGGGCCTTTCTGTCTCCTCAAAGAGGTTTCAGTAAACATTTCCTGTAGAGAAGATATTTTTTGTTGCTTGACTTTTCTTTGACTCAGCTCTAAAAAAGATCTTTATACAGATCCCCAGACTTCTTCTACCAGTGCTTTGCCTCATGAAACATTAAGTATTAAATGTAATTAAATGCACAGAGTGCTAAATGTGTATACTATCAAATTACTGCTTCTGGTAGTCGATAGGTTTCCTTTCTATGTTGTTTGGTATTCCTCATTTCTGTAACAGATTATCATGAAAAAGGTAATGATATATTAGCAGTGTTGGTCTAGGTGCTGCACAAATGCAAGGCTAGAGAGAGAGACTGACCTTTCACTGAGCTATTTACAACCCAGAAAATGTGTGTACACCTGAGCAAGTGCTTATATGGTGGCTGAAAGAAAAAAGCCATAAATGGCTGCATGTCACTCAAAAATGGTGTTTCATGTCCCAGGGTACATCCAATCATCCTGGTGTGTATCCATTCCCAGCTTCTCTTTTTCTGCATAGGTTGTGAACAAAGCCTTTTTTTTTGTTAAGAATCTATACAGCTTCCAGTAAAATATTTGAAATATAATAGGGGGAGCATTTGGCATTCAAGTTTGAATGGCTTGTTCTCTCCATGCTATGGAACTCTTAATGTTGTCAGGCCTTGCTGGACTTAATTCATGGTGTTCCTCTACACAAAACAGCAAAAGTAGTAGGACACAAATTCACCCACAGATTCTGTAACTAAAAAAGGCAGAGGTTTTCCCCTCCTCACTACCAGGACATTTCCCTTGATACATTCCTGAATTGACCTCAAAAAACTGTAGAAAAACAGGTCTGGATGGACCATTGGAAGCAGTTTTGTGGATTCCTCTGTCCCAAGCAGGCCCAGCAATCCTTCTTTCATTCCAAATGGATTTTGTTTCAGTTAGAGTTGGAGGCTGGAGATCTTCCTCATCCTCCCTGATAGAAAAGATGGCTAAGCATTTTCTTTCCTCTCCACAGAGAAGAGTTTATGGATATTTTCTCTTGACTTACCCACTGTGAATATGGAAAATACACTTTTCCTTTAATGCTTGCAGCAGATTTTCAATATATTTACTACTGTTAGGTCCCACATCCAGTTTATCTTCCTAAGGCTGAACAATCCCAACTTTTTTGCAGTTCATGGTTTTCTCTCTGTCATCTCTTCTATGCGCCTAGTGAGACTTACTGATTCATCCATGTGATATCCTTTTCTGCATTGATAAAATTTGTTTGATAACATTTTTAATCTACTTCTAATCATCCTTAAGCATACAGAGAATGCAGTGTATCTCTTTCCACAGTCAGAAAAGCCAGTCTCACTCTTTCAATGAAGAACAGAGTTTACTACATACTGAAATCTTATGACTTTATAGTTGTCGAGGGGTAAAGATAGAATTTGCATAGATGAAAGGAAAATGCCTCAGGTAATTATGACAAATTGTGATCTTGAGAATATTCTGCAGCAGGTGGGGAGAAATTATTTGGTGGAAGTCTATCCATTTTTGTTATTTTCAGGACTGAGGAAGGACTACTTTCTGACAAGTCAGTGAAAGGAAACAGCATCAGTCCTAAGAAGGCAATCTACTTAAAACAAAATTCTGGTGAATTTCAGTGTATGGAGGCAACATTTTTTATTAAAACAGAGCTACTGCTGCTGATTGTCTTGGGCAGGTGACATGGCAAACACATTTACCCCATTTGTTAAAAGTGGGCCTAAGGCTTACCATGGCTTGGGAAAATGGGAACAGAAAACTCCATCTCCCATTGCTTTTTGCTGTCAATTAAAAGGATGATCTCTCTTCAAAATTTAAGTGTTGAAAGAAACAGAAAGTTCAGGGTAAGAAGCACAGAGAAGCACAAAGATGTCTTGCTGAACTTAAGCTACAGAGGTGATACTTCTAGGACCTATCATGTAACTAATTTTGGTATAATCTTGCAGTTTCTCATAGGAACCTATTTTTTTGGTGTTATGTTGTAGTGCACTGCCCTTCAAGTCTGTCCAGACAGGCTTTGGCATCTTTTGCTCCAAAATATGATAATCCTCACATCGATTTGTCTGCTGACATTCTAAGTCATGTCTAAAACTGGTAATGGGCTGTGTTAATTGCTCTCTTTTACATGATAGTATAAAATGTGATTTTTTTCAGCTCATACATTAAGCTTAAATCTTCTCCAGCTAGTCTGAATGGAGAAGGGATAAATAGGTTTGTTTTATAGTCAGGTTAAGTACCAGCTGTGTCTTTAGATTCTGGAACCACCTCTGACTGATAGAGTTATTTCCTGGGCAGCCGTAAACAAAGCTGCATGGCAACACCCAAGGGACAGGAGCTCTTTTAAGCATTCTTTACATGTCTAGGAAAAAGCCTGACTGTAGCAGTCAACAATCTTGGGGGAAATGCTAAGCATGGATATCTTCATTACTTTTCAATTAAGCAGCAAGCTTATGGATTCAGGAATGCTTGAGGGAGAAGCTGAGCTCTGAATGTAGCTCTCAGGGGTACACTGGGAGAGTTTATCCCCCAAACTGAGTATTTTTTGGGAAAGGATCCCAAAGAAGTGATTTATTGTCTGGAAGGCACAAGATGGTGAGAAGTACATTGAGAACTACTAATATCAAATGATCTGCTGACTGATAGGAACAGGAGATACAGAAAACCCAACCCCCAGATTGGCTCATTTTCATCACCTCTCATTTAGTGTGAAAAAGTCATCATTTCATTGAGCTTGTGGTCCCATTAACTCATGTTCTACTCTTCTCTCCAGGTTTCTCAGAACCCAATATGATTTCAAGGTGTTTAGAATTCTTCCATCCTGAGTTGGCTAGGGGGAATGTTCTGCACCTGGGGAGATATTTACTGTGGAAGGAAAGTGAGAATAGTGCCTCTGAACCCCAATGTGGCCAATACAAGGGGTAGACACTGGGTTTTTTTGTGAGGCCTATCCATAGTGATTGGCTTTTGAGGGTATCCTTCAGGTGTTGGTGGAACCACAGCAAGAATAAAGTGTCATCTCCTAGAAAGCACTGACAGAGATAAGATTCAGGCTGTCTAACCACTACCAAGCTGTATCCAAGACTTGTTAATCTCCTGGAAGCCTTCCTGACTCCTTTCCTGTAAGGCATTATTGGACCAGTTTGAGAAAGAGGACTGGGCTGATGGACTGGCTGCCTGCGCCTGCCCAGGGCAAAATGGAATAAATGGAGAGCATACTTGGAATATCTGCTGAGTGTCAAACCAGGATGATCTGCCACGGATACAGGTATGTATGGATGCATCACAGATGGACAAATAGGGAAAAGTAAGTAGACAAAATGCTTCCTGTTCAGTTGCCTAATAAATAATATCTCAGAAAATGTCCTCTATGCAACGAAAAAAGGTTCACATTGGCTTCATTGACCGCACAAAACTGAATGCCTTAAAGGTTAAGGAACAACTATTAAAAATGTGAGGTGTCTTCAATTTATATTTCAGAACTTGATACCCATTATAAAACTGAAGATATTTTATGATTATGCCAACAACAATTAATTAACATCAAGAACTCCAGAATGATTGAATTAACAGTAAAATCATAAGGCTCCAGTTCGTCTTAGAGTTTTAGCAAATAATTTATTATCCAGTAATGCTTAGACTTATTAACATGTTTCAAGAGTCACTATTTTTCTGTCTTCCTTTCCATGAGTTTCATCCCCAGTCTCAAAGACCAGGCAGAACCGCTATCTCCTGCACTGTGGTCTGCTGATTTCAGCAAAGCTCTGCTGGAGATTCGGAGTCAGTTTGGCTGGAGTCAGTCTCAAAACTAAAGTCTGTGACTGCTGGGGAAAAGGAACCCATTTGTTTCTACACCACGACTTCAGGTAGTGCATTACTTGAAATGATCTTGGGCTGAACTACCTTGGGCAAAAGCAGTTCTGCAGCAATCCTTATGAGCCTCTGCTTTCCACCAAGGTTGTTGGCAGCTAATGCTTAGATCAAGCGATTGGAACATGGCATAAATATGATTGTGTAGCCTTGCTTGAATGTAGCCAGGAACCTCACACTGAATTTTCCTGTTGGACTATTCTTGTTTTCATTATTTCAGCCCCATGACATCCATGGCAGTGTAAAAGTGAAATGGTGAAAATGGGGTCACCACCAATGTGGTGGAAACCACCCTCGCATCGTCATCTCCGAGGGAAAGTGATTTGATCCCTCCACCTCCTCGCCTGTTTTGTGCAGCTACAGTTCTGGGGGTGTAGAAGTCCTTTTGGGCTATTTCTGTCAGAACCACAGGGGTGGAACAAGCAGCTCCTTTACCAGGGGAGCTGATAAAGTCTGGCTCTATGTGGGTCTGTCTCGCAGGAATGTGCTTTTGTGTGGAGTCTCTGAAAGGAGTCCAAGAGCACTTTTGTCTGCCCCTGATGGTGAGATTATGCTGCAGCTTTGATCTCTACTGAGGCACTGACAGAGGCTTTCTCTTTCTCTTCCCTCTGGCCACACATTTTCCTAGGCTGTGGGAATTCTGTATTGTGGAGTGCTCTGCCACTAGACTTGGTCAGAATGAGTTCTTGGTTTGAAATGTTACTGGGGAGGGACATTTAATCAGCATTGACTGCAAGTTTGTTTCTTCAGAAAATAAGCTAATCAGTAGTAGTGTTTCCAAAAGTAGTATTTCTGCACACAAATAAGTTCCGGTATACAATGAAAACATTAATACAAGAAAACCCAGGCTGAAAATTACTTGTGGGGTAGTTACACTTAAAAAGAAAAAAAGGACCTTTAAAAAAATATTAGTATGTTTAAAATTTATATGCAGAACATAAAGTTACAATATCATCTTGATGTCTCCTTTGTATCTGGTAATTGTGCACTGGCTTCAGATATGATTTATATATCCATAAATAAGGGCTAAGCTTCTCCTTTAACTCTACAAAAGGTTTTGTATCTTATCATCAACATCCTGCCATTTTTAGTCCCAGGAAAAGCTCTTATTCACTAAATCAGATGTGCAGTTTAAATGTCTTGGAGTAGGGAATGTAGAGCTTATTGCTCTTCAAATCAAGTATATGCTGACTGGGTAGTCATTTAATTCCTAGCTTGTTTCTTGTATGAGCTTCCACAGCTTTGCAGGATGAAGGAAATTCAGAGTTCACATTACTTTCTTAGGCAACTTTTCATAAAATTTCTAAAGATGAAATCTAAATTCTCACCAGCACAAGATGTCTTTGGTACTTCCAAGTCACCAAGTCAGTTTGTTGAATTCCTTTTCCTAAATGTGTAGGGTCAAATTCTGCCCTCTTCACTCACGTCGTTCCCATTTCCCTTCATTTTCTGTAGTCCTTCTCAAAATAAATATGCTAAACTTGAACTTCTGTCCGCACAGCCAACACAAATTTTCACAGACAATGAAAAACTTCTGTCAAGATCACAGGAAGTCTTCTGCTGATTAGTCTCATTAACCAAGACTTAGAGCTCTTGTTTTCTCAGTCTTGGAGAAGCAGAAATATCTTCCTTCCAAAACAGACCACAAGATAAAAATAAGTAGCACTGTGTTATTATTGTCTTTCCTTAGTTCTGTCTCCTGATTAATCTTCAGAACATTAGCACATTCCCAGTGATTCTTAAATAAATTAACTTGTCTTTTCATGGCTATCTGGGCTGGCTCAGACAGGAAAATAAAGCATGATTAAAGTAAGCTGTCTTCTGTTTCCTTTTGCAAGCAACCAAGCTGTTACAGGCCCTGAGAAAACTGGCTATATAGAAATAAATACATTACATACTATATACTTAAGTACAACTTCTTCCACACCTTGTTCACACATTTTCATCTATTTTTTATTATGTTTGCCCCTTCCAGAAGAGAAATAAAGCCACAGAAATTGAACCGAATATCTCAGACTGCAACAAAGGGGGCACCTGAAGTTGAGAAAAGTGATGGCACAAAAAGACACCAAAAAATATGGGCTCTTTAGTTATTTATCAGTTTTTCTCACTTAGAATGGTAAAAATTGAAATCTAGAAGCAGGAAGAGTAGCTTGGCTCTTTGCACTTGGAAGTTTTATGTGCTGCAGTCTATTTACAGGGAATTTAAACTGTCTGTTCCCCTTCGCTAGCACTGCGAGTGGCTCTCTGATATTAAATCAAATGTACCACATTTAGTTCAAGGCCTTATTTCAGAAGAGACTGGGTGATTATTGAATGGTTTTTCACTGACATCAGAGATATGGATAACTGGAGATGAATGCACATGTCTTGTTGAGGAAAGAATCAGTAGTGGGAAGGAGAGATTTCTGAAAGAACTGAATAGAAGGACATCCCAGAAAGCTGGTAAACTTTAGTTTCCTCTTTTTGGGAACCAACTGTGGTTTTGGAATTGAATTCAGACTGGAGTCCATAACAACATCTTCTGCTGTTACCATATAGGTGAAGCTCATCTAGGTGAAAAGTACAAACCACCAAAGAATCTTGTCTGTTCCAGAATCAAGAGAGAAAGGAAGAGAGACAGGATGTTACAGAACAGTAGGGATTTGAGTTATGGTTATGATTCCAGGTGCAGAGGGCATGAGCAAGAAGTATTTAAAGCATCTTTTTGGGCCTAGGCTGTGTCCCTTCATGGATCTTCATCCTCATCGTGTGACATGGTTGCTGGTGGATCCAATACCTTAGATGCAGAGGAGGCAAGTAGCAGGTCCATGTGCTCAACAGACAAGTGACATCTACCTTTCAGGCAGTACTGGCCAGCCGAGGTCATGCTGTGTATTTCAGAATGTTCTGATATTCCAATCTCTCTATTTCCCAGTGGTTTGGAATTGTCAGCTTCTGAATAACTGGAAACAAGGGAGGTTGCAGTTCTGTGGACACAGATGTGCAGACTGGAACCCCTCAGATAAGCATGCAGCTTAGTGCTCTGGGCAAGAATTATCTTCATTCAGCTGCTTAAAACAAATTTAGGTACCCAGTAAGAACAGGATTTGCCTTCCTGGATGGTGCAGCTGTTGGAATAGACAATATGTGACACTGATGATTAATTTAATTTCGGTGAAAGAGTGATGTGCTGTCCTCGAAACTTTTTGGTTTGCTTTTCAAAGGGGTGTGTGCTGTGGGAAGTTGGGGGGGCGGGGGTGGGGGTGGGGGGGGAAAGGCTGCCTGTTGAAACCCAGAAGGAAGTGGCTGTTTTTCTCTAGGTGTTTGATCTGACTGACAGCCCTTGTCTGAACTTACTAGTGATTTGCCGTTTCATTAGCTGCTGGGTTTTCAATTTCTGCTTCTTGGAAGTTACAGCGCTTTGAACAAGTCCCCACAGTAATTGAATTTGCCACAGAAATAGAACACTGGAAAATTTCATTTTCTTCCCCTCGTGAAGGCAAGCAGGCAGGCTCATATTCCTGCTGGGCTGCTTCTCTTCCTATCCCTCTGCCTCCTCCTGCCCCATTCCTCCTGCCCAGCCCAGCAATGCACTTGCTGGTGGCCCCCACCATCCATCTACAGAGCCACAAAAAAGATCTCCTTTTGAATCGGCTCCGAGTGCATCAGCCTGTCGCTTTGTAATTTTCTCCTAAATGCCTTCCACAAATAATGGTTTTCAAAATGAGCATTAACAGGCTTGATTACATGAAATTGTCCTTTTAATTTACACCAGGATTCTATTGATCACACAAGTGCAGATTAAAGTGTTCAATGAAGCCCATGATGAGGTATTAACCAGCTAAGGGTCCTCCAGGGGCCGCCAGGGACGGCCAGGAATATGCTAGAAGTGTACAGTTATTTCCCCATAATGAAGTGGCACTATGCGAAGGCATGAATCGCTGGCAGGAAGAATAGATCGGAGATGATGAGCTCTTCAAAGTCATTTCTCGCTCACTCATTCAGCCTCATGCCCAGATCCTCTTGCGATTCTTCTGCATTACTTGTCATGAAATGCCAGGATTTACTTAGCCAGCTGATGCAATTTTTATGACCTTATTGCTTTTTCACCATGGTAATAGTTTTGAATCAATTTATCAATCCAGCAGTGCCATCAGACATATTGCCCTGAAGATCAAGTCCAGGTCATTCCATCAATTCACTGCGGTTTACGAAGATAGAGAAAAAAGCCAGGCCGTGTGGGCTATCATCTTCAAATGGCTTAGTAAACATGCTGCTGCTACTTTAACTGCTTCACTTCTGACTCCAGACCTTTCTGCTTATAAAATCAACCATCACGCTCTCCTCCTCCCTCTGCGTTTTAATTTTAGACGTATTAGCCATGCTACAAATAATCTAGGAGAGAACCGGTGGAGGACTCTTTAAGGGTTTCAAGCCCGTCATGAAAGCCTGGAAAAAATGAGCTTTTTAATACATCTCTCTCTGCTGCATTTCCAGATTTGTTAGTTTGCTGCTTTTTGTGCATTATCAAGGAATGGCAACATCATGTGTCAACAGTGCAGAAATGAGGGGAGCACGAGCAAGCAGCAGGAAAGCATAGCTTCAGGAGCAGCTAGTTGGATACTGAGCTTTACCGTACTAAAAGTCTCTGTCACAGTGTCCAGAAGTCTTTTCCATTTGGTGGAAGTTTGATAGACAAAACCTTACATTCATGCAGCAGAAATCGATGCAAGTTGTACTGGCGGGCAAAGAGGTAGGCTCTGGATGAAATTACACAGCAAGCATGACTAAATCATGGCAGAGAAAATCTGGCAAAGACCTAGCAGGGAACTGTGTCAGGTTCCAATCTTGGTACTTCACCAAGATTTTAGGATTAGGGAAATGTTTTTACCAGTGTACATTTCCTTTAAGGTTTTGTAAAACCAATGTTCAGTTACACCCAGTCTGCTCTCTGAACAAATGTTGTCCTTCACAATTTTTGGACACATAATTATTTAACCTCACTGTATCTCTTATAGATCTACAGAGCATTGCTATAATTATTTTGGAGGAATTCTACATTTTGTCCCACAATGTGAGAGGTGTTCTCTGAGTGCTAGGAAGCAATGCATCTTCCTTCACCATAATCAGCAGGGCCTGAGGTATAAATCACATTTTCCAGTGTTCACATACACAGACTCATGAGGACAGTCACTGAAAATCTTCCCCTGCCTCACTGCAGCTGTCTAAACTCTACAAACACGTGCATTTCAGGCACAATCAAAGCCTTCATAGGGAAGTGATGAAACCAGCCAGAAATCATCCACACAGCACCCACGCATGGTTCCCATATGTCCAGTGATATGTGGCATGATCTCTGCCTTGCTTTCACAAATCCAAGCAGTGCCCTACAGTAGGAATAGTATTTGTGGAGACAGGCTATTGCAACTTGAGAGACAGGAGTACGTATACAAATGAGATCAAACATGATCTGAGCTGCTTTGAAGCCTGAAAAATCCTTGGGGTCAGGGAACCTAAACAGTGTCTTGAAGTGCCATCTGCCTTCTCCCCATTTATACCTGTGCATCTGTTAATTGCTGTGGCTCCTCCTAAATGCCTTGTATTTCTTGCTCCATTAGAACAGCACAGTTGCAGTAATATTATTAACCAATAAACGTTATAAACAATAAACTGATAAACATTATAAACCAATTCTTAACCAGGTTTATGAAGAGAACTTGTCAGGACACATGAGGACATGGGCTTGGGACTGACATGGATACGAGATATTTAGGGCACAAGTATGTAAATAAATGGGGTAAACACAGCTAAGCACTTCAGTTGTTGTGGTGGAATGATTTTAAATACAATGTAGAGGTGACAACCTTTTTTTGATGGTTGTAGGAAGATCAGGGCCAAAAGGAAAGTGGAGAATATGCTTTCAACTAGGTAAGGACTTTCAAATTCAGATGGCCAGTGTCAGGGCCAGCTACTGTATATAATCATCTTATTTATAATTTTTAGAATGATCTTTCTTTACAGCCATTGATTTTTGGTCTCCATGTCAAACTTCCAGCACAAGGCTGCTGGGAGCCCTGCCTTAGCTGTATAAGCCTAACAGCTGTTCACATTAGTAAAGCAGGTTTAAATTTATACTTGAAAAAATTAGTGGCTCGTAAAAAAAATATGGAACAATGACAACCATGGGGAGAAGGTAATAATTTAAGTCATGAAAAATTAATCAGGGAGTGATACATTATTTTTTAAGCAAAATGTGTTGCACTAAGAAAAAAAGAAGCCTGTAGCTTTAATTAATTCTGCTTAACATTAATAGAATAAGGTCAGGCACACCAAAAACTGTTGAATAAAGCAAAAACGTGTGAAAGATATATAATGTGATGTTATTCATAATGAAGAAGGGTTATCTTGTGGTCAATACAGCACCATTATTTTTAAGTTAGAGGTACAACTGCTGAAAATATACAGTGGCCATAACAACTTACCTGACTAGATTGTGAAAAAGGGTTCACATAAAAAGCATTTTATGAAATGATACTCCCATTTCCATGATCAAAATTTACAGCTATTTCTCTCTCTTAAACAACCCCAGGTTTTATTCTGTTCAAAATAGAGCCTTCCTAGGATGAAAGAAGGTTGGACCAGACGACCCACTATAGCTCCTTCCAGCATCACCCATTATGGGATTCTGTGCATTTAAAGTGACAAGAATATATATATTTGGGGAAAATTTCTAGCTAAAACCCTATGTGCCAGGGAACAGCTCTCAAACCAGCTGCTTTGTGGGTGCTTTGTGCAAAAGAAGAAGCTTTTGGGCAATAACTGCAAACAGGTTGTTTACAGTCAGAAACAGCAAAACAGGCCCACGTGTTTTCCTTGTGACACTGTAGAGAACCTATGGAAACTGCAGCTTCCTGTAAAAGGAAAATGCTTTTGAAAGTGTACAGAAACAAACACATAAGAAACAAGTGGTCTTGAAGATGGTTCAAGTTCCAATTAACTGTCTTCATTGTTTGTTCCTGAGCCTGGGAATCCCTCTCTGTATTAATTGGGAGGGAGGGATTAATCTTTGCAAATTTTAGGCACCTGTGCATCTCCTGGCTGGCCAGGTGCCTTTCAGCGTCAATGGAGAGACTCCTCTTGATGGTTATTTGTCTCAGGTGTGTCGAGTGAGTCACTCAGTTTCCCCAGCCAACCCCCTATCAGGGGCTCCCTCAAAGGTCAGCTGAGAATAATTGGCTCATTTGTGTTTGAGCAGACCCCAGGACATGTGGACCCTGAACTTCCTGAGCTAGCTCAAGCACCCTGACTTCATGCTCTTTGCCTATGGGCTTGGGACTCTTGTTTCAGTTCAAAATAGAGATATGGCTCGCTCCTGGTGTGTCTTGTGTGCTGTACTGGGGTGTGTTCTGTACTGGAGCGCTTTGTTGGTGAAGACTGTTAAAGACACCTAGTGGCTGACCCTATTTGCCACCAGCAGCCTCTTCTGCTCTTTTGGAGTGCTGTGGACATCTCTGCCTCCTGGATTGCCTCAGCCCAGGATGTCTGTGCAGCCTTGCTTCTGCTCCTTGAACACGTACTGCCAATTATGTATTGCTGCTGAGTTAGTAAGAGTTAAAAATATTCAGAGCATCACAGATAGTATTTGGTGTTGCTGAAATGCTATTATTGTTGTTTTGGCTTGACAAAGGAGACAAATGTAAATAGCACTCAAAACTTTTGTTTGAGCAATTGTTATTGAAAGACTATGCAAGCACAGGTTTAGTTCAAGTGTCTCTGTTGTTTAATATATAGTTATAGTGAGCTTTTTCTGTTGTGAAGAACAATGCTGGAAGAGTTGTGCTGTTGTGAAGTTGTTGTAGGTTCCCTACTGAAAATGCCAGTATGTCTTCAGGTTGTGATACAGATGCCATTTATTTATCCCTGAAGCAGATTTTTTGTTGTTGTTGGTCCAATAGTTTTGAATGGTTTCTAAATGGCTCTATCATGTCATTTGTGGAAATATAGCCTTCCTGTTTAATTTCCAGCATGCTGTGTGACTGTCCTTGCATCTGTTGCTTTGTCCAAGTTTGTGCTGCACATTATCAGGCCTTCCTCATGTTTTATTACCTTGAGGTTATTTCTTAGCAAGAATTTCCAAATAAAAGAAGAAGCACCTGTAGGGATAGGGAGAAGGGATTACAGCTGGTGTCCTGTGTCTTCAGTGGTGCTTAAGTCAAGGGGGAAAGGATAGGAAGTGTAAAAAAGTGAGAAAACTGGTATGTTGAGATAAAGACGGTTTGATAGGTAAAGTAAAAACTCTGTATGAAAGCAAAGCAAAAAAGGAATTAATTCAGCACACTCCATTGGCAGACAGTTGCTCAGCCATCTCCAAGAAAGCAAGTTGCCATCGCACCTAATGGTTTCTTTGGAAGAAAAATGGCATCACTGTGAGTGTTCCTCCTTTCTTCTCCCAGTTTGTGTGCTGAGCAACCTCTGCTAAAAGGCTGTGTGCTAATAAACTGTACTCTTCCTTAAGACATTTCTCTTAGAGCATCCTTTGTGGATTGCTTGCTTATTTCCTAAAGTAAACATTTTCAGTGTTTTCCTATGATCTTACCTGCTTGATTTGTTCATGGAGATCCCGCACTATAAACACTGACACAAGGAACAGAAAGCAGAACTGTGTGTGTAACTATGCTCTTCTTTTTAAAGCAATAGCAAAATAACTTGTCCCAATGGTAAAATTATTTTCATGGGCTCTACCTAAAGTGAGGTCCTTATCTGATTCCATAGTAAATAGGTTGCCATTGGCTATGGGAGTAGGAGCGCTCTCAGTGATATTTAGTGTAATCCTCCCCATTTAATTCATTCACTGAAGCCACAATTCAGTATTTCTGACGTCAGACTTAATTCCCATAGAGGCCATTGTGGCCTCAAAAGCATTGAACTGTGGTCTTGCTGAATGAATCAAGCAGAAGAAATAGGGATAATCATCAAGGAGGAAAGTGTATATTTATACATGGATCATTGTCATTGATAATAGCTGAAAGGAAAATGCAGAAGAAATACATAAGGGTTTTAATGAGGATTTTGAGTAGCAGTTCTCTAGCTACACTGCAGGAGTAATTACTCATCAGAGGTATAACTCAGGGATTATCCTAATGCAGTTTTTGTGAAAGTGAACAAGACCTCTTTAAAAAAAACACCCACCCCTTTAATCAGTGTTTCCCTTTGACAGCACGTGCTTTAGCCCTGCCAAGACATTTTTCCTATGAAGTCAGTTCAGCATCAAAGTTCTAAATGATGCATAGGATTTCACGGCTAGCTCTGTGGTTTAAATGTTATGACTGATCGGGGCAGAAGAAATGCCTTTTCATTTCACTGATACTACAGGAAAGTCTCATGTTGTGTGGAAAGAAACAACTTTTTTTTTTTTTTTCTCTACCTTTTCCTCTTCACCACACATCTGAAGATTTTCCCCCTACTGTTAAAGCAGTTCAGTCTAAACAATAAAGCACCGTAGGCAGACTGTACAAAGATCAGACCAGTTCCCATGTTTATTAGCCTGCGAGTTCTGGGGTTTAATAATGGCAAAAGACAGGCTGTCCTTGCAGAGAAGGGGGGAGTATCAGCAGCCTTCAACCTTCAGGGGTCTGCCTTCTCTAACAAATATCCCAGTGGTGGTATCGAGCTGTGTGGTTCAAAACTTTCTTTCTTCTTGGATCAGCTGAAAGGAGCAGATGTCAGAAGTGCTTCTTTTCATACAGCCTAGGCCTCAAACCAAGCTAAAGCTTGGGCTTAAGGCTGTGGGGCATTGTGTCCTCTGGGCATGCAGAGGAGATGTGGCCAAACCTTTTGGTACCCAGCAAGTATTATGAACACCAAGGACAAGAAAGAAATGCACTGTGTATGCTTGAGAAATATTGAGTGTAAATATAGCAAGGGAAACTCTGGGTGGCACAAACCCTTCCTGTATGGTATTGTAGAGGGGATGCTGCCTCCTTACTGCTGTAGCTTATCCCTTGCCTGACTCTGGAGATATGTTAATCTGGCTGGTACAGGGTTAGTCCATGCTAGAGGCCAGTAGAGCAACTGGATTACCCTGGGGATTGAGTTTTCTTTTCATCTTTCATTTCTGTAACTTCTAATAGGAATGCATGGAGTAGAATGTTGTTTATGTGTCGGGCCTAAAGTAAGAGGAATGTTTGTTTGACTTAGTCAAAGAGGAAAGATTCATGCCTAAAATAGAACATCTGAGATGACATTTCCTAACAGAAGATTCAGTGTTAAAGAGATACATTTATAAATACTGGGGAAAATGGGACATATGTAGATCCATCTCTATTGGATATTTATGAAGTGTCATAGTTTTATTTGGACAGAGGCTTGGCAATTATCAACACCAGCCCTGTTTATTAGGTTTGAAAGTAAATCAATAGCAAATTGGAATTCCATTTATTTTTGTGACTGCTTTGCTGCTGCCTAACAAGGTGTAGCAGAACACACCTACTGGACAGTCAGGCACAGCAGGTATGAGGAAGGATGTGTATATACACACTTGGTGCTGTTAATTGATTTTGTGAAATGAACAGTGTTGTAGTAGGGAATTTTCAGAGGAGAATCAGGACAAAATGCCCAACGTAAAGGAAAGTCCAGTGAAATGAGTAGGGTTCAGCTGATGGATGCCAGTGATAGGGGAAGCTCTACAGTAAGGTGTTGAGTGTTCTGTGGTGTCCTTAGCAGCTCTATTTTAAGTGCCTTGAAGTTTTTGCAAGTCCTGGGAAAAGCATTTCCTTCTTATTATTTCTGAAAGCTGTTAATTATGCAGAGCACTACCCCAAACCATGAAAAAGCATTCTGCTCTTGAATTGTTCTCAGTAAAGATGAGAGAGAGCAATAAAAAGCATGCCGCAACAAAAAAAGACACCTAAACCTGTGTGTTTTTACTGGCAGCACCACCTAAATTTCTGGGGATACAGGTAGAAGGAAAAATTATAGGAGATGAGCCTCTAATGGGCAGCTCTTGGTTAGGTACATTATGCTTTTTTTAGGATGGCTTGGCTCTGGCCACATGTAAGTTTTGTTGGAGATTTCTACTGTTATGCTCAGGATAGATATATCCTTCTGTTCCTTTAGTTTTGCACTTTATAACCAGGCTGCTGTGGTGGGCAAAGGTTGGCATTGTAGTTCACATGGAGCTGTGGAGCATAATCTTGCCCCATCCTATGGACTTGACCTCAGCTGAGCTCATAGAATGAGTGCTGTGCTCGTGAATGCATGAGAATTAATATTCCTTGTTACATCCCAGGAAAGGGAGCAAAAATAAAGCTACAATACACATATCTTGTAAACTGCTTTGGGTTTTTATGGCAATAGCATGAATTAAGATCTTTTTGTAGTGGGAGGATGCAGGATTCAGCAAGTGAAACCTACTATTGGGTAGTTGCCTAAAGAGATTGAACCAAAACCTAAAATTCTGACCTTACTTATACCAGCCTAGCATCCAAATCCCTTGGCACAGATTCATCTCTGCATGAATGTGTACTGAGACAGGTATGAAATATTTGACAGTCTTGCTAATATTACTCTAATTAAAAACAAAACTGAGGGAAAGAGTCCAGACACAGAGAAAAGACTAATTGCCTGGAAGCTGTTAAGAAAGCATAATGATCCTGATGTAATTAATCCACAGGAATTGCTGGTTTTTAGATTCTCCCAAAGGTCCTTCTGCCTTTGATTTGGCCTACTGCTGATCAGGAGGTGGAACATGGTGTGCTGTATTTGTGAGTTTTCTGTTCTGACTGTCCTTGTGAGCTTGGAGTTGCCCAGATGAACTGTGGTTTGTTGCACTGAAGGAGAGGTCTGGAATTGTGCATGTAGACGACTTCTAAGGTGACAATTCAGCCTGAGGAGAGGTGATCCTGCCTTCTGCTTTGAGAATTTATTTCTCAGGAAGCAGAAGCTCTGGCTGGTGACATCAATGTTGTCAGAAAAGCAAACAAGCAACCTGTTAACAGTGGATTTGTCTTTCAAAACGGAGGCACTGGCAAACTCTTATGCCCAAGAACTGATCTAATGGTTATGTGAACTTTATTTGCCAGAGGATACTGTCAGTCATGTAAGCAACATACTAGAGTAACCTTCCTCTTGCCTGATGAGGATTCTGTAGCTAGGTGATGTTTTAAAGCATCCTCCCAGCTGTAAATGCATGGCCTGGTGGACAGGAGGGTGTCAGGCTCTAGCCTCACCTGAGGAATAAGATAAAATTTCTCAAATTGAAAAGGCTTTTTTTCAAAATCAGACTTATTTTTGTTAGAGGAGGAATGGGAGAGATTTCTCTGGTAAAGTTGCTGTGTCAGAGGAGTGCAGCAGATATTGAAATATGAAAATACAAATAAGCATGGAGCCAACAAACCATTTAGCTGAAAGTGAATGAAAAATAAATATTCTCCTGTAGAGCAAGCAGGATACATTCAGGACCTGTCTTTCCTGTGACCTACAGGATTTTAAGAGAAAAGCTTCAGAATTTTATTGGCATTGCCACTATTAGGTGAACTTTTCTTTCCCTTCTCCCCAGACTGGGGTCAGCTTTAAAGAGAGCATTAAGTGAATGGCTAATGGAATTAAGGGTATAATAATAGAAGGATATAGTGAGACAATTGTATTAACAAGAAATAAATCATGTTGAGTGTAAGGTAAGTGTTTTTTAATTGATTGATGGGAAGGATGTTCCATAGGTTTTTTTGAGGACTAACAGCCACTTGCCTTCCCATCTACAGTAAAAAGCCAAAAGGGAAAAAGAGATAAGAAAATTATGCAGTGGAGAGATAAATTATTCAGAGAAGATGGCCATTTTGTGCTGACATCACTAGTGTGAAAAAGCATTAAATCTTTGATACTAGCTGCATTCCTCAGGGGTTATGGTGGCTGCATGAGGTATTAGAGATTACAGCTAGAACACTGCTTCAGCTTTCCTGGACGCCTGAAGTGGCTTCCCAAGGTGATCCACTAAGTGAAGATTCAGCAGTGCCTCTGGGTACCAGGCTGCTCTGACTTCTTTTAAATTTACCTTATTCTAGTGACATCATCAGGTCCCATGTTTTATGTAATATGGCTTGGAGATACAGGCAATGTGTGTAGAGAAGAATGAAAGCTGGTGGCTATTTTAAGTGTGGAACTTACACCTTGCATGAGTATAATTCCACTGAAAAGGGGGAGATAGGAATGTTAAATATGAAGTAAAACTTTTAAGGCCAAATCTTCCTGCTCTGTAAATAATCTAATTTTACAAGTAGAAACACAGTGTTAAACTTGCACCTTTTCAGGATCTGGTTTTCTTCAGTCAGAGAGTGGCAAGATTAGGTCCTAGCTAAGATGGAACTGAAATGGAAACTTTGGTAAAAAGCTATTAAGAGAAACTACGAAAGGTCTATAGAGTATGTGAGTAAAATCAAAGCAATGTGAAGGAAGAGAGGTCATTTCATGGACTTTTTTTTTCAATTGAGAGCTTTTAAGCAGTGCAATTAAAGTGCCTTTCGTTGTCAGTAATTCAGCAGGACCCTCTGTGTGATGCAAGACCTTAACTCTAACCACATTTTATTCCTCAAGACTTTCATCAACTGTTCCCCCATCAATTCACCCACCTGCTCAGTCCCTGTGTGTGTTGCTTTCACTGAGGTCAGAGTTGAGGTTGGCAGCCTGCACTGGAGGAGAGGCCTGTGTGGAGGCTCACCTGGGCTGCTGGGCAGCACGGGGAGACCACTTCAGCAGCCTCATTGCTGCACTTATGTGGTGTGCTCCCAGAGTTTTCCATCGGAGGGATTGGGGTGTCTGGGAAGGCTGTTACATAGAGCAGGACTCATTTTAGTAGAAAGAAAAAATTTAATAGGCTCTGAGAAAGGTTTGGGACCTTTAGTGGTGTGGACACTGTAGGAAACTGATGTGAGTGTACGAGTCCCTGAATTTAGGCTCACTGTATTGTCACAGAGGCAGGTGTGGTGACCCACTGAACCTTTCAGAGATGGTCAGCCTAAGAGGCTTTTTACTCCAAGCAGGGTAACCCCTGGCTTCTTGCACAATTTAGGCAGCAGATTTCACATACAACCCTTTAGTGAGTGTTAACAACTGGGTTAATGGGTCTCTTAGAGTTCAGAAATCTGAATCAATCTCACCAGTTTGAGCATAACTGTGGTGTTGCTGTTTGCAGCCAACTCCAGTTACATATGAACATGCACTGTTTTTTTCAAATGGAACAGAAACCTGTGTAACTTTTTATATGCTCATGCAGCTCTCAAATAAAGCAAACTGAAAGTGTTTTCAAACAGTCAGATTAGTAAAATGCATTAAAACTAAAACTGAGATCTCTAATTAATATGTTTTTGAAAGACAGTCTCACAAAACTTGCTAAGTAAACAGCTTTGGATATTGCTGTTATCCCTGAGGAGGAAGTGGCTGTAGTGTTGCTGTCCTGTAGTTTCAGAACTCTCTAAATGCCTGTCTGCATTAATGGTGTCCTGTGGTCAGCCTGTCATTGACTTGTCAGTAGCCAATCATACCAATTTTTGACCAAATGGTGTAATTTGCTGTAAATTAATTTGCTTTTGCCATTAAGTGCAGACAGTGTGTGGTCAATTCAATTTTGTCCATTAGAGACAATAACCCTAGCCAAGCTCTTTGATACTATTCTTAGTTCACCCCTTGGGACTACTCTACTTACATCTCTAGAGGTACTGATAAATTTATATTATCATTCCTTGTCTAATATTTGTGATTTGTTGGCTTTGCTTTAATACATGGACAGTTAAGTTTAAATGCAAAGACTTTTGCTCAGAGTATCTCAGAGATGTAAAAGTTCTGGGAGGAGTAGAAAGCAGAGTGGTTTTGTGAGGCAAATCCAATACTTAGCTAGCTCAGAGAGTGGTTGTTTTTGTGTCCTTACTCCCTGGCTGACAGAGGTGACTGGCTTTACCACAAAACACAGTGGGACTCCTGGGTTGCTCAACATGGCCTTAGAGTACAGCACAAGTTATATATGTATTTAGATATTCTACTGATGGGGGGTCCTACTGCAGATAACTTTGTAAATGCCTAACTTAAAAGGTATTTATTATTAAAGTAAAACAGGGAGATTGAGACTTGTGGTTAGTGACTCTTCCATGTTTTTTTCATATATGGGTGAATCTTCTAAACTGTTTACTTTGGCTGCTTTTAAATGCAACGATTACTGGCAAACAAGGAGAAAGCAAGCAAGAAAGAAAATGTCTTTGCAACCTGTCCATCTTTGCTTATTTACAGTCTTGTATGAACTCTCACATCCAGGTTCTCTAAAAGCTGTTTTTTTCTTGATCCCTCCTGACATGATGAAAGCCAGTTGTGCTGCTGCTGGCACAGATCTAGATATGTTCAGTGCTGGTCACACCCAACACTGTGTTTGTTCCTGACTTAACCCAAATAGCCAAGTGCTTGGTTTTGGTCTACAAAGCAGTGCCAGTGCCTGTTGTATATTATCTGTGGATAGTGTGTCTGTGTAGTGGTTACTTACTGAAGTCATGTTTTCCACTACTGATTTAAAGACTAGATGCCATATTGAATAGCATGTAATTTCCTGTGGTCATGAGTTCATTTTTCCTCCTGCTTGTGCAGTTAATGAAGAAATGGTTTTGCTTCAGTTCTCTCTGTAACAGTGCTAGTTATGTTTTTCTTTATAGGACCTTGTTATCTAAAAACTGGATCAGGCACTGGCTTGACAGAACCTGAATAAGTGGAAGGCAGTTGTGACTTTACAGTTGGGCCTCTAAAAGGGAGGAAAATGCACACAGCATGACCTGGAAACAGCACCTGTACAGGGCACAGAGAAACACTCTTCCTCCAAGAGCACATGGTCTGCTCTCTGTGTAATGTAGGAAGCCTTCCTACAGTACTTCACTGCTGTATTTTTGGCTGTTTGTGTAGAATTAAAAGGTGGTGTGAGGTGTTATGGAATGGTAGTGCTGCACAGTTTTGGACAGACTGAACAGAAAGATCTTGACTTTCAGGTGTGAGCCTGCAGCACTCAGAGGGAGGGAGGAAATGCTAGGGAACATGGAAAAGTGTTAACTACCATCTCTGAAAAGTAAGAAAGCAAACCCGATTTAAGTGAGACCTTGGCCAACATGAGGAACAGAGGCTGCATGTTAATCAGAGAAACTTGAAGAGGTAAAAGATGGGAAAAACATCTCCATTTCTTTGGGTTAATGCATTATGCTAGCTTTTTACCCTTTGAGACAGTAGGATCAATGCAGGTTTGGGTCACAAGTGGAAATGAGGTTAGCAGTCTCATGCTGATGGCTAGTGGACATTTGCCTATGCTGTGAAGTCACTGTGGGATATGGTAGGAATGGCCAGCAGGGTTTTCAGGGAATCTGGAGGAATTGGATCTGTCTCAGCAGTTGTACCTGTAAAAAAAACCATAATCTTTGTTCTGCTTCAGCCTGATTCCCAGGTATTTTGTCTTTTTCCTGTCAAAAAACCCCACAAACAAACCCTTGACTCTGCAGCAAGGCCTATTGTAGTGCTGTCCAAAACAAAGGAGGTCTGGAAATGATGGCTGAAATCTGGCTTTTAATGTATGCACTCTGCTAACTGCTTAAGCCAGTGCTGGTGGAAGGCAACTCTGGCTCTCTAAATATTATGACTTCTACCACTAATAGTATCTTCAATGCAGATGCAGGAAGTCATATCAATGGTTGATACCTCTCAGTGAATAAGATAGTGAAAAAAATAAGCTGTAGGAAATAAGAAAGCAATTAATAACTTTGAATATTAAGGAAAGAAAGTAAAAGAATAAATGTTGCCAAAATGGGAAAGGGATGTACCAGAAGATCTACAGGTGACAGTCGTCATATGACAGGCTTCAAAGGGATTATTGTTGATCCTGAAGGGCCTGGGATGGAAAACAAACTCAATTTTGGATTCTAGCAATTATTAATTCACAGGATGGAATTTGCAGTAAGCTTATGAGTTAGTAGCTTGCTTAGTCTCCTGGTGTGTATTCTTCTTAAAAGGTTAAGACAAAATTGTAAGTGTTGCGGGGTCTCTTGCTCTTGGTTTGAAAGTAAGTGTAAAGCCGAAAAAAAAAAAAGGGAAAGGAAAGAAAAAGAATGTTCATAGCTGAAGCTGTTTAAATATCTGTCTGTAATCTGCTCAATTTCAAAGCTTTCAATTCACCCATTCCTTAATTTAGCTATAGGAATTGCTTCTTACACCTTGCCTCACAACCCACTTGCTGCTGTGTTTTTTCCTAGGGTCTTTTTCTTTAACTACTTCACAAAATGCTAGAAATAACTTGTCCTCTCAGGATAAAAACTCAGGGTGCCTTGAAAATGCATCTGCTGCTGTGTTAAGAGGTGTAGCTCCTGCCCTTTTGATTTCTCCATCCTGGGGGCTGAAGTGGGAGCTCAGTGGGCAGCCTAGCGGCAGGAGGGGATTGGACAGTGGTGGTTGGATGTGCCTGGTTGTGTGCTAATGGCCTCAGGATTTTAAATTCCCCCAGCCAGCCCATGATGGGATCTTGTAGCCCTCTCCCAGTGGGCTGACTCTGTAGGCACAATTGCCATTTGCCAGCAGTTGTGTGGACCCTAGGTGGGAGGTCAAAATGAAGCTCAAAGTAGTTTCCCTGCAGAGTTTTGCTCGCTGTTAATTCACAACAGGTGGGGTTTTTTTCTTCCTTAATCTGAGAAACTTCCATTTTCTTTCAGACTGATATTCCTGAGTGTAGAGCAAGGACTGGATCCCCTGTGTTAAACACTTAAGTGCCTGGAGCTGATATGTGAGGATTAGTACCACAGTGGGAGCATGAGTCTCCTCTAGCTGGCAGGAGCTCTATGTTAGGTCAGTGTTTCTCAATCCTGGCTTTGCCCCTTGGCAGTGTCTGGAGTTCTTAGTTCAGTTGCTAATAACTGGCTATATCAGGACCTATTTGTTGGATATTTGTGCATCCTGATGAGGAAGATATGCAGATTGCAGGTTTAGGAGGATAAGCTGCAATTCACCACACTTCTTTCAGATGGTGAGTGGGATGGAGGAAACTGAGTTCTTGGTATCAGGATATACCCTGGGTAGCACAAGGGCATGCTGTTGGAGGCTCAGGGCCCTTCCATGCTGACAAAATGTGGAAAACCATTACTTTCTTCCCCTATTCTTTTCTCTTTCTGCTTTGCTATCAGCAGATATTCAACCAGCTGGCACCTCACTGCAGGCCTTAGTGAGATAGGCAATTGCCTGTAGACACTGGGTTAAGAGTTCTTGTAGAGATCCTCTCAATCCTTTTCAGGGGATGGGTGGCAATGACCAGCTTCATACCTCTAAACTGGTGAGGCTCTCCAACAGAAAACTGTTAACTGAAGGGATTCATAGAATTTTATAAATTGTTACTGATGTGCATCTACAGGTTTTTGAATGGACCAAATGGGATAAATCCCCCTGATTTTTGATTCCAGGGAGAAAAATCAACTTCTCAAGACTTAGCTCCTATATATAATTTTCAAAATTCTAAGTCACAAGGATCATGAAAATCATTGGTTGGCAAATCACTTCCAGTGATTTACTTTTGTAAGATGTTTGTTTGAAGAGTCTAAATCTCATTCTGTGGTGGCCTTTCCTGTTAAACACAGAGTAAGTACACCTGGTCTAGGAAATATCTAGAGTCCTATTAGAAACTGAGAAAGTTTTCCAAGGAGAAGCCTCAGATACTTTACATACTCCCCTTACACTTTTAATTTCCTTCATTCTTGTCCCTAGACATCTCCTATCAAGAGCTTTGCTTGACCTGTGCCTTGGAAGCACAGGAGGCATAGTGTCCCTCGGGATCTGGGGAGATCCAGCTAAAACAAATCTGTGGTCACTTGAGTAGGCCTGTTAACTTTGCACATGCTGCAGGAGCCCTTGCAAAGGCAGAAATGGCAGCATGATCACCTCACCTTAAAAGTCAATGGTGGGGTCAGATCCTTTCTGCTTAAAACAGTAGTGTTTGAACACCAAGTATTTGTCCATGGCATTCAATTATGCCCCACGTTGTGGGAGTTTTTTGTGCTTTTTTTCCCGATACATATTTTGGAAATTTTAATTGTAAATGTTGAGACTATGAAATGACTGGAGTTTGTATATTACAGTCACTGGGTTGGCTAGTAATGGTATCTTGTCTAATGGCCTTTCTGGTTTTCTCAGGGAAAACTGAATTTGCACTGGAAATGAGCTCTTAATTGTATGGTTTGCTGCTCAAACTCAGAGCAGGCTTTCATCAAGACGAGTGAGAGTGATATGAGTCCACATGTATCTTCTCCCTACACATTTATTTCTTTTTCACATCTGTAGAGCCAAGAGAAAGAAAAAATATTATTTTAAAAGCTGTGAAGTGCCATATTATGCATGAAGCCTATGTTACAAAAAAATATGGATTGGAAAGTAACATCACTGAGCTGAAAGGAAAGGGCACCCTGCTGAGAGGCAGCTAGCAAGGACATACCCCAGAAGCAATAACCAAATTGAGACATTAAAATATGTCTTATCTCTCAAGCTATCAGCAGAAGTGTCCTTGCTGCCTTCTCCCTTAAATCACATTTTGCCGTGGAATCCTGTGGAGGTGCTGCTCTCTGTCCAAAGAGTTTTGGGTGTCTTTTCCAGTAGTGGAGGTAAGCTGTGCATGAGAGGCCGCCCTCTAAGTGATGGCTGCAGTGAAACACTCTGGAGTGTGCAGCTGGATGTTGGGTCAGTGAGTGCTGACTCCTACACCCTTAGGACCCATGGGCAGGGTTGGGGCTGGGTGTATCAGTTCTGACCTGCAGGACTTGTCTGCATGTGCTGCAGCTCTTGCATGTCCTTGGAGGAGTCAATTTACTGCGTGGTTTATGTTCTCTGCTTTTCAAGCAGAAGTGATAGCTTGCATTTCATCCTATTTTCCTATGCTTTTAGAATCCACCTGCACAGGTAAGGGCCAAGTAATGAAAAGAGATTAAGTGAGGATCTGTTCCCTAGAAAGTTACAGAACTGCCAAGAAAAAACTCCTGAAGGGAATTTTTGTCTTTATGCTTGGATGCTGACCCAAAGCAAAACTTTACAATTAAAAATCTGTAATTAATGGTAGTTCAGTTTAGACCTTGACCTAATAGTACTTGGATACCAGAGAGAAAAGCAGAAACTTAGTCCAATAGTGCAAATATTGAAGCCTGGATTCAGCTGATACTCTTTTATAACTTGGCAGTGTTTTATGTGAAATACTGGGATGCTGGTCACAGACTCCCTGGTAATACAAAATTCCTAGCTGCTGTTCCTTGAAGGCCAGCAGATAAAATTTCAGGGACCAAGATTTCAGTATATTGAGGGAGATTCTGACAGTCTTTGAGCAGAATCGATAGACTGCAAAAAGTGGGAAGAATATTTTTTTGTTTTCCTGAATTTTTACAGGTCCCTGTTGAGCTCTCTCTGGCTTCCTTGAATCAAAACAACAATCAGCCTGTTGAGACTCTAGAGGTAAAATGACAAAAAATTTTGTTGCTGTGAAGGCTGCCAACTTGCAGCTTTAAAATATTGCCGAGAAAACTAGATAATCAAATTTTGTTAGGAGTTGTTTAAACACAAGGTGAATGAGTTGACCAGATCAGCTGAAAGTCAGTTGTTTCCATTGCACTGCTGAATTAAGCTCATGTATTGGCCCCTTCCTAAATCCTTGACTCCTGGAAACACAGGGTGGAGGCTTTGTGCCTTTGCCCTGCTTAGGCTGATCTGCTTTTGGACAAATGGGATATGCTCAGCTCCCTGCAGTTGCCATTGAAAGCTCCTTTTTTTTTTTGCAAAAGGCTGCGGGTTTTGGCTGCCTGATCTTCCCTCAGGAGCAGCTACTGCACAATGCCAAGGATATGATGTCTGGTTCAGCAGAGGGGTGGATCATGAATTGCTTTCCCAAACTGAACAAATCAGGCTCTAGTGCTTCTCTTCCACAGGTGCCTGTTTGGCTTGACTTGAGTAACTTCATTCCCTAAAAGGCAGCTGCTTACATTCCACCTGCTTGTATGTCACCACCTCAAGCATCTGTTTGGATATGTAAACCAGCTTTTCTGATAATTATTTTAAGAATATTTGAAGAGCTGAGGTGTTGCTAATGTGGTGAGGTCTTGGATGAACAAGAGATGGGTTGTCCCTGACGCTGTTTTTTGGGTTCCTCTGAGGACCAGAGAAATGTAAGGGAGTAGTTGTCCTGAACTGAAACAGCAGAACAGATTGGTGTGTTAAGAGATGCAACATCTGAATTCACTGCATCCTGGGTGAATTTTTTTGGTGAGTGCCTCTCCCTAGCTGGCTCCATTCCTCCCCTCACACAGCCTCCTGCACCCATGATAATCATCCACCCCCAGCTATTATAAGCAGTACAACCGAATGACAAATCTCTGGGTGCAGGAAGTTAACAAGAGGCTGATCAGTAGCTTTAGTTATCTTTCCTTCATGTTTATTGCAGTCTGCTGCAGTTATTTCAAAGGCACTGACATTGATCGACAACTTCTATTAAGGCCCATCCAAGGCAGCTGGATTGAACAGATACATTAAATAAAGCAGTTATTGCTTTTCATTGCCTTTCCATAAAATATCACTGCTAAATAGCTTCTGCCATCAGATGCAGTTAGGTACATGTTTTTAATTTGAGGGACTGCTTTATAACACTGCACAATTGACATTGGTCTTTGTTTCCCCTACAATAATGATTGTGTACATCCTGGAGAATTGATGAGCTGTCTTCTTAGGCAGGAGGGGGGAGCCAGGGAGGGGGCAGCCGCCTTTGTTGCTCTCGCTCTTTTTTATACTTGCCATGCTTGTCAGTTGTTTGCAGCACAGACAGAAATAATGTCAAGCAGGGCCCCTTATCTCAGGATGTTGTAATGTAGCTGCTGTAAGCCCTCGCCTGGAGACGAGATAAGAGCAACCTTACAAGCTTGTGGGGGAGCGAGGAGGGGGGCCAGCAGTGCCATCGTTGGGACAACAATGGCAGAGCTGTCACTCGCACATTATGGCTCTTTCTGGTGCCAAGGAAAGATATGTATGCTGAGTGGTGAATAACAAGCACAAAAATAAAAGTCCCGAATGTTCATCTAATAATGATGTATTTGTAACAGGATTATACTGCCCAATGATATTCTTTCTTTATCTCCTCACTAAATGGTGGGGCAGCTGTGTGCTTTGGCAAGGCGTGATGTCCTTTCTTTTGTGTGCTGCATATTAATCCTTTATTGAAGTAATTAAATGTGTGCTTAATGGCAATGAGCTGGCAGAATGAACGTACAATTGAATTAGCAGTTATGATGGGGACCATGCTACAAGATGAACTAAATGCAATTACTGTAGGCATTTTTCTCCAAGTCGAATCTGGCTACATGACATGACTTAATTACAGGTTGTTAGACACACTCTGATCCTGTAGCAGTGCATGTGGAGGCACAGCCTCGGCTCTGTCGTGTACCTGTAACACACATATAGGCACCATTTGTTAAGAAATTCAGCCTGGTGTCACTGCAAGTTCCTAAAGGCAGGTCTTGGTTGTGCTGGAAAAATACAGATTAAAAACAACAGGTAATCAGCAAGACAGGAATGCCAATGCTCTGCTGCTGTGAGTGTCTGGTATGGTCTTTGACCAGGTACTTGTTGTCTGGTGATCATCCCCCCCTTTTTAGGGAATAATTGCTTTTTCTTGAGGACAAGGTGGACAAAGAACAGCTATCAATTTTCTGTGTAGTCCTTTTCTCAACATGGGTGCCTCTGATCAAACCCAGGTCTCAGCAGAATCACAGACCAACTTGTCTGACCCCAGCTGGACATCTCTAGCCTAGCAGGAACACAGTTTCGGAACTGGTGTTGGGAAACCTTTTAGAAACTGCAAGGAAAAAGGCAAAGCCATTTGAAGCTTTTATTTTTCAATGCTGACCGAGTTCCACGACATGACCCAGAGCTGCATCAGGACAAAGGTGGTGCTGTAATTTAGGAAGTGGTAAGTTGCTGAGATTTCTGACACTAGGGGGACTGTAACTACAGTATTGCAAGTACGGGTTTTACAGCTCTTTAGTGATCTAATATGTCAAATCCTGGATTCCCAGAGGAGTTCTGCCACTGGTTCAAAACTGGGCTAAGCTTCAGCTGTCACCAAGGGAAGATTTGGTCTGTTTGGATAACTGCAGAGTCTGGCTCACTGTTAGCAGCACAGAAACGTCTCCAGTGTCAGGGCTGCTTTCTATTATTGGCACACAGAAGGCAAGAAGTCCTTCTTGTCCCATGCCTCTCTGTACTCTCAGTGCTCTGTGCCTGCTCTAGCAGTGTTTCATTCCTTTGAGGGAGGCAGACTGAGCTATGGACTCTGTCAGGTAGGGTCCTGGGTGGGGAGTGTGTTGTGGTCACTCTGTCCTGTGTCTGGAGGCGGCGCAAGCCTTTCCCTACGCCAGCAAGAGCTCTGCTGCTAAGCAAGCACATCCCAAAGCTTAGCAAGTCCCAAACTGCCAATCTCCTGCCACCCTTCCGAGGTGGCTGCAAACATTCCAGGGTGTCTCTGAGCTCCTGTGCAAAGGACTCCAGCTCAGTCTTGTATTGTTTGCAATCGAATTTCCAAATCTGAGAAGAAAATAGTGGTGGAAGTGATGATGAAAGCTGCTGGTATAATATGTAGCCATGTATGACACAAAAACCCCAATGTTTTCCATTCTAACAAAATGAGGCAAGACTTCTGGTCACCAGGACTCCTGAGGTTTATTTTACAGCCTTCATTCTCTTTGGTGCCATAAATGAAACCCTCTCATCCCTAATGACCACAATGACTTTCCTCGATCATGTTATTGCTACTTTGGCACATTTATTGCTTTCACATGCACTAATGGATGAGTTTGGATATGTTAACAATTTATATATCATTTGATCCTAAAAAGAGCCACCTCCCACCAACCAAACTAACTTAGCCTTGAGGATTGAGTAGCTTTTAAGGAGTATAAATGAATTTAATGCTTTAGAAAGAGCTTCTGTAAATTATTAACATGACACCTATTACATTAAGCTGCATTAAGCATTAATACATCTTCATTACTGGCAGGTTGCCCAAACCTCCAAGGTTGAAAAAGCTGCCTGAAATGCCCAATGTGGTAGTCACCTAAGCTGAGATTTATGACCTCTTTTTGGGCAGATGGGACACCCTGACTCTCAATGTGCTGCATTTGCCCATGAAGAGATGTCCTCAGAATACCTGTTGCATGAAGGCTTTTTTCCTAGAGTTTTGCTGGCCTGTCTAATCCAAGTGTCAGACTCTAGGTAAAAAGGTGTGATAAATCTCGTGGAAGCTGCTGCAGAAAGAGAAACTGGCTTCACTAACCTTTTTAAGCCACTGGTAGCAGCAGATTTCTTGGCAGATTTTTCTAACCACTGGCCAAAAATTATCTCACTGAGCATGTAATAGTCATTTCTTATTGTAAATCCTTTCTGCACTGTAGGCACCAAAGGCTGGAATTGCTGAATTGGTGTTTCCAATGGTTTTGGAGGAAGAAAGTCTAAAAAATAATCACAGTACATTAATGAGAGCCTGCTATACACAGTCAGGGAAAGAAATAAAAGTGATTTTAGTGTCTTAAAAAGCAATATCCATTAGACTCAGATTTGGCTAAAAGTGGACTGAAGGGCTCTTATTTCAACGAGATGTACAGGCTCAGGGGAAAAAAACAAGTTAAATGCTTCTGACATTGTAATTGATTTTATGTGGTACATTTATGAGACTTTCAATTCATGTTCCATATGGGTTTTAGCACTGAGATGTTATTGCAACTTCTGAGATGGTTATGTTGTCATTTCAAAGGAATAATTTGGTGGTTCCTCTGCTCCCAGAACAAGTACTGACTGGGGTTTGATTGTTTACATCTTACCACAGATAAATACTTCCAACTGGAGACTGTTTTCTCACAGATGGGAGAATACATAGCACATCTTGGGAATTTGGGTGCCACAGGATGCTGTAGCGAGCCTTGTGTTGACAGAGAGAGGGGTAATCCACTGTCTGGGAGAGACTGTAATGTTGCGACTGCAATCCAAGCATAAAGCAATGTGGTCACTATATGAGATGGAGATTTAATGGATATTGTTCACGGTGTTGGAATATATGAAGCAATAAATTGCTTTTCTGGGTGATTTAGTGCTGAAGCAAGGTTGAAGACTTAGGTAACTGCACATGGTTTACTGCAAATGCTAACTTTACAGAGGTAAATGTATAACCTAATAGACAGCACAGGAGGGAAGGACAAAAAAGCAAACCCCATAGCCTTTTAATCAAAGCAATATTCCAAGGTTCAAAGTCAAGCTTTCAGAAATTGAGAAATACCATATTTAAGGTAACCTATTTAAATTATGTGCTCTGGGAATGTACGTGTATTTGTGTGAAGATATTTTTATATGGGTTTCAATTATATAAATACTTGTTTATTTCTTCCAGATATTACTGGCTTCAGTGCACAGCGTGAACCATGCACCAAGTGTGAAACAACTCCACAATATTTCTTCCTGTAGTGATGGATCAATGCCAGGGGTTATGTAAACCTTGCAATGAATATGCATTTAATAATTTCCTGATGTTGTTCTCTGTGGTGACTGTCACTGCTGTGGACAAATATTAATGACTTTATCTTTATTGCTTTCCTGTGAAACAGCCAACTAACATACTTACATCATTGGGCATAATTCACCAGGAGTCAGTGAGAAAGTTTGAGTGCCTTAAGTTAAGCACATGCTTAAATCTCTGTGGGATCAGGGCCCCAAATGCCTTCACTGGATTAGTGACAATGTGAAAATGAAAATAAATTGTAAAGGACATTTGTGTGCCTTATATGAAACTGTAAAGCTTACTAGTGTGTCCTGAAAAGCACATTAAGAGGAAATACTTACACATGCAGAATTTAGACACCTGCTTATGTCTAACTGGAGCTGTATTTGCTGTTCCTTGGCTTCTTTGCTTGTTTTTCTTGCTGTTTGCAAGCAAACACAAGTGGTGGTATTGTCGTTTGCTCTCTTAAGCAAAACCTAATTTGAAAGGACCTCAGGTTTTAGGAAGATTATTGGTGTCCATGGCAAAATTCCTACATTGAGAAGTGTATCCAGGATAAAGTCCCTGAAGGTGATATGCCATAAATGCTTTCTTCCTGCTGTAATGTGCCTTCAGGAAAGCTCTGTGCATTTTGCCCCCCCCCCCCACCCCCCCAAGAAGCTGGGTGTTTCTGAGGAACATACTTGTTTACTTCATTAACTCATCTTGTATAGATTGTCCAGCTTACTGTGTGTTTCTCAACAGAAAATTGAGATTTACTTGTTTAATGTCTTTCCAATTTTTAACAGACATTTCATAAACAGTCATGTTAATTATTTGCCCGGGCCTTGTCATAAATGAAGTGTTTGCCAGGCGAATTAACTCTACATTTGCTTTATAATTGCTCATTATTTCCTACACATTTCAAGCTGTAAAAGGAAATATTTTTGATTTTTGCAAAATCCTGTTCATAAGCTGGAAGAAACTATAGTCACTGTTGTACAAAAAAATAAATTGCATCTACTAGATTCAAAGGAATTGAGAAAATACCCTTAGATATTGAATAGAATAACTGAATGAAGTCTAATATTGAAGATAAGAATTCACAGGTATATCTGTACATGGGAGGATCAAGCTTTTGGGGTTTCTCTGGAAGTTGAAAAAGGTTGTATTTAAGGTTAGGACCTCTTTTAATTGCAGGCTTGTATGATAATTCCACCCAAAGCCAAAATTACATCAGGGTGAGGTTTTTTTTGTACTATGTGCTGTCCTAACTCTAAAAGATATAATTTGGTACAAGAAATAATTCTTCCTTTTAGGCCTGGGAAGAGAAAATATAGATGTATTTAAAGCATGTGAACTGCTTCCTTCTCAGTATAAGCCTTGTGTTTCTAGATGGTCGATGCTACAGTAAGCAGCTTAGCAAATTATTCCCTACTCTGCTTCACAGGGAAACTTGGTGAATGTACAACACATTCTCCGGCTTAGTCAGTGCACACAAAGGGTTTTGCAGGTTTCAAGGCCTGAAATTCTTTCTTGGGAACAGGTATGAGATGGATAACTATTTATAATTCTGAAAATGTGTATAGTAAATTCTATGTATATGTATACATAATATATATAATTATTTTTTAATACATAAATACAGGTCCACTCTGAAAGAGTGGCACGAATTAGGGGCTAAACTGAGTCTTTATGTGACACTGTACCTTGTGTACAAGTATCCAAATGTTGTTGTCAGTTTAATTTTCTATACCTGTTAGTGATTCACAGTGATGTTATGTGGAAGAATTTAATATAAATAAATAAAATTTCTTAAAATAAACATATTTTAGAAGCTATGTGATTATCAAATATTAAACAAAATATTGTACTTCATAGACACGAAGTTGGGAATTCTAAACTCAGAAAGTTAACCTTAAGTTTTCTCTCACTAATAAGTAGAGGAAAAGCTGGGATTAGACAGCTGTTATCTTTAAGCCAAGCATCTGAATGCATTTTGCTGTGCCTAGAACAAACTCAGGGTGATCTTGGGCCCTTTGGGTGAGCTCACTCTCACACTTAGTTAAGTATAGCTGAAGACATCTGAAGTGTTGGCTTGTGTTGTTGCAGCTTCAGTCCTAACCAGTGGGGTACCAGATGCACTGAAACCATGTCAGAGTTAAAACTGTATTGCTTGATTATTTTAATGCTTCTTGAGCACATGTTTGCTGGGGCAGGGATCAGCTTGATGTCTCTTTCACAGCTTGAAGTGGATATTGTTTCTCTGTTGAGTGAGTTAAGTAAGAAAATGCTTATGATTAGTAAGGACTGCTTTGCCCCTATGTAGCCCCCATTTGGTGTACCTCATTGCTTCTTTATTACTCAAGGGTAACCTAAATATCAGAAATTACTTCAGTTCCATGCAGCCAGGGACTTGTGAGGCACATGGGTCTCTATTGGTTGTAGTGAAACCCTTAATGACCTTCTTGGTGTCTGTCTACCACCCAAAGAGCAGGGCAGCAACTGATCTGATGACCAATTTCAGCACTGTTTGAAAATTGGAAGGCAGGTACAGGAATGAACTTTCTGCATAAATAGCTTTGTTGCTAGTAATGTCCAAGCCACTTCCGTTTCAAAGCAATGGTTGCCCAAGAATTAGCAGAGAAAGGAATGTCTTTTAGTTTTCCAGCTCAAGAACAGTTGGCCTTAGACTTGTCCGTGTTATAAATGTGCTTACAATGTTGCTCTATGCATACATTTCCCTGTGGTCAGCTAGAGAAGTACAGACATTCTGCTGGTGGATGTGCTTCAAGTAAAACCTCAGCCTTTGAGGGCATGAGTTCTGTCAGTTTCCAGGTTTTGGGAGGGAGAGGAGTCTGGCACAGAGCTGTGTGTGGGATGCCTCTGCAGGCATGGGCTCAGGGGTGAGGTATCAGGGAACATGAAATGGTTGTAGGCGGTGCTCCCCCATGCTAGGTTGATATGTTTTACAAAGCCTGTTGTGCTTGACCATTTCCAGTGCTTCCCAATAGGAAGGAAGATTTGAAGTCAGGAATGTTCTGCCGAGTCAGCTCCTAGATTTGTAGCTCTGTTTTAATGGTTCATCTGACTCCAGGGTCAGAGACATTTGTTCTTTCAAATCCCAGTAGATGCAGAGTCTTTTGTCTTTGTCCCTGACTGATTTTAGCCAGAATCCATCCAGCTCAGGTTTGAGGGATCCTCTTGCTGTTCCTATTAGACAATTTGTTGTCATGATTGCTATGAGCTTTCTGGATGATATAACTGCTGAAAGCTTTAATGAGACTAAGATTGCTTTTACAAATGAGCACTCAATGTGCCATTAAAATTGTTCTCTCACTGAAAGACTTCATACTTGAGAGGCTGCTGTAGCCAGGGGGAAAAAATGGCTCAGGCATCAGCCAATGAAGTCAGTAAATCAAAATAAATAAATGGAAATGCCAGGGGCTATGATCATGTACTTGATGCAGTTCAGAGCAATTACTGTTACCTGAAGGGTGGGAATCCATCACGCAGAAGCAGCCCTACCTGTGGGTGGAACCTGCTCAGATCAATGTGGTTCCAGTTCCAGTAGTGGCCTCTCAGCAGGAGACATTACCTCTAAGGGCACAGCTTGAAAGTCAAGCTTGACTATTTTCAAGGACTCCAATTATTTCTTGACTTGTTATTTTTGCACAGGCAGCCCTCTCCCACTGCAAAGTGATGATCCCAACTTCTGTCCAGGAGGGATGTAATTTTCTTTGGACCGCTGAGCACAAACAGATCTTGTAATGTTGCTCATTTGCACTGGACAAACATGTAAAAATGGTCAAGGAAAGTATGTGTATTGGTGGAGTGATTTTAAACTCGGACTTTAAACACTGCTGTTGAATTAAAGTAGGATTCCTCCACATATTTCCTTGTTTGGAGAAATTGGTGGTATGAAATTCAGCCTAATTTCACCAGAAAAAAAAGTCAGTTGACCCTCACATTCTTAAAGGCTGAACTAAAAATTTGGAGGCTCACATCAAAGCACTGTAAATAAAGTGAGTAACACTTTGGACTCTTCTGGTGGGGAGTGGGGGAGGGGGAAATTCCCTCTATAAAGAACACCCAAGTATTTAAAAAGAAATGGCTAGGTTTAAATATCTCACTGTTTTTCTTCTCCAGGGCTCCATGCTGAGGATTTTATTTTCTTTTGCAATGCCTGTGCTGCTGAGCCCCTTTTTCAGATATAGGCTGATGTTAGCACACTGAAGCCACTAGCAGGTTCACCAGAGCAAGTTTATTTGTAGTGTGGACGGAGTTGTGTTTGAGGGTGCCATTAGGATTCAGAAGGCTCCCCAAGGCTTGAATATCAATGGCACTTCAAAGGACTAGAGCAGATATACTCCCTCACAGGCTCTGGGATGAGGATGAAGTTCAAAGGTAGGAAATGGGGAGCATTTGTCTGAGGGCACTGGGAGTGAAGTAGGCACCCCAGGTCTTCATAAATGTGGTTGAGTCTGGGATCTGCAGAATGTGAGAACTCTACAGACACTACTGAGGGCAGCCAGGAAGCTTTCCCTGCCTTGCTTAGCTGGTGTAATTCTTTTGTCTAGCCAGGAGTTGAGGCGAAAGAAATACAATAATTTTTTGTCCATGAATTTTTTTTTTTTTTCTTGGAGAGATATAAATGGAAACTGTAATTTATCTTAGATTTTCTCAGGTATCATTTTAGATTTTGGGATTCTTTCCTAAGCCACTCAAAGCTCCTTCCTTTGTTTGGCCAGTCTAAGTAAACCTTAAATTTGGGGTAGTTCCTTCTTCATAATCTTGTAGTTTAGCATAGATGAGTGCTTAGGTTTATTGAAGATGAAATCAGTGATAGTATTTGGTCTTAACTGCTTAAGGCACTATTAAAAATTGTGTTAAATACTAGCAAAGGTGAGCAAAACTTAGGACTTCTTGCTAATATGATCAGAGGTACCTGCTTTTCTAAAGAGATTGTATCTTTAACAATTCTAGTGGATATGGAAGAAGGCCCATATCCTTAATTTAAGGATAGGAAGCTTGTGAACAAGCATTAAGTGACTTGACCAAGGTCATTCAAGCAAATGGTGTCAGAAACAGGAAACTGGTGGCCAAACAACATGCTTTCATGCTGTAGTAATGAGCTGTAGCTGACAGTGTGGCCTTGATACCTTTTAACTAAATTAACTCAGCCCAGGCAGCTTGTTTTGTTGGGTTTTCTGCCCATTTAAATTTTTTTCAGCGGGATTTTGCCTCCCCATCTTTCTCTCTGGAGAGTTATTCCTATATATCAGAACTCATATTGCAGACTTTATGAGGCAGGAGAAACAACTGTGTGTCCATATGGCACAAGACATCAGCAAAACCTCTTTTGAATTGGATCCAGATCAGGCCAGGCTTTCTGAGTATGTCATGAGGTAGCCAAAATACTTTAACATCCACTGATACGACCCCTTAAGAAATGGTCATGCTTCTCATGAGTGTTTAAAAAGTCAATTTCCTCTTCTTCTGGTGGTGATGTAGTTGTTTCCTGTGTGGAAGTAGCTGTCTTCTGATTGTGACCCTGCAGTGCTGGGCACCACCACAGACTACTCTGGAGATGCTTTGTATTACAAACCCCTGTTGATGAGAGAACATTCTTTCTGTTTATGTTCTGAACTGGTTTTGCATCCACCACAATAGAAAAGGGGTGAAGGACACCTGTCCAAAAGGTGCAACTGCATCTAGATTCTTGTTATTCTGTCTTGTGAACTCTTCTGAGGTGGAGATGGCTGTGTGCTTTCATCTGAACCTGAACCTCTGGAGACAGTTTGGGACACAGTTTGATCTCTGCGGGGTTTTTTTTTGCAGCCAGGAATGACATCCTAGCTAGCCACGTAAGCTAGGCTGGTTTGAGGAGGTAAAGGAGAATTCAGTTTCAGTTAAATGTGTTGTAACTTTAGGTTTTTCTATGCTAGCAGAAGATGCCTAATGTGTGTATTTCTCTGTGAAACTATTTTTTGAACTTTTGGAACTTCTATTTCTATCCATCCATATCTGGCCTGAGACACATTTTCCCTTTTAAACCAATGAGCTGCACTTTTTATTCACAAAGAAGTAGTTCTTCCTTCAGAGTAAAGGCTGTATTTTATGTTGATATTCCTAATTAGTTTATCTTCAAAATTCCTGGAGCATATTTTCGTGTTCTACCCTTTTAGTATGTAGTTTGACCTTGTTTGTTTTGGAGGAAATATCTCCGTTAGCCATTGCTTGCTCAGGACTCTGATAATACAGGCACTTTGCTAGTGTTAATTGTTTGTTTTGCTGGTATTTGGGTTTTTATTACAGCAGATTAAGGCCTGAAGCACATTACTCCTGGAGAGCAGCCCATGTCATACACAGGCATGGTTGTGATATTACTTTGGCTCCAGTGATGGATCCTGTATGAGAATCATGGCTTAATTTTGGCAGCTCAGGAACAATTGCCCATCTTAGTGGTGTTCATGCAGCTCAGCAGGGTTCAGAAGAGACTGGAAACACATGTTGGGGCTTGGACTTGCTCTGCACCAAAATCTGAGGAGCAGGCAGAGGAGACTCTTGCCATGCCTCAAAACTGGTAGGGCAAATATATATTCAGATGACAGAGAAAGAGATCCCAGGATGGGTGGAAGAAAGCTGGGGGTAAAAGCAGTGATCACAGTTGCAGAGAGGTTACAGACACAGAGTGCAGATTTCCTGACCCCTCCTCCAAGCACTCAAGGCATAGCCAAGAATCTGAGCATCGCCAAGATGTGAAAATGGAAGAGAGCTCCCATCTTTGGTAAACGGGGAGTTACTTTTTCTTCCTCATTCTGAAGACAACTCCTCCTAAATTTTTGCAGTTATCCACTTCCTTATGGCAGAGGTGCAGAGGAACTCTGAATGAAATGGACACCTGCAGCCCACGCATCAGTCTGTTTGTTGTGTCACTCCAGTAGTCCATGGCCATCCCTGCCCTGTGCAAGGGCCAAGACCCTGCCAACATGCCCCAGCACAAAGCAGCAGTCGATGACTCCAGGCTCTGCTGTGGTGTATTAGGGATTCAGCTGCTGTGCCAGCCTAATGACACAGTATTGCCATTTTGTGAACTCCACTGTGCAGACGGGAGCTTATTAGTTCCTGCAAGGATTTACTTTTTTCCCAGCCCCATTGCTTGTTTTATAAAGCTATCACGTACCATTTAAATACTTACTGCTGTTCTACACTCTTCTAACACTACTTTTTGCTCTGATATATTGCAAAATGACCTATGTTAAATCCAGGGCAATAATGATTCAATATCCATCATCATTATAATTTTTTTGGTTCAATGATATCTAGTGAGGTTTGACTAAGATAAAAGGAATTAGTCTTTAGGGATAGACAGTCATTATTTTTCATTATTTACTTTATTCTTAGAATGTTCCCATTGATTTTTTTTTTTTTTTTTCAGATCACTTGCAGTATTGGAATGAGTAAATAGGGTAAGAATGAAAGCATAGCAGGGAAGGGAGCTCAAAGCTGGGAAAGCAAATTGAGTCTGATAAAATTTTTCTGTTAGTGTTTTCTATGACATGTTTTCACTGCTCTTAGGTGGTAGTTTTCTACTTTGCTCCAAATATACTATTTGTTCACATGCATTATGAGGGTGCATTCTAGACTTGCTTGTATTTTCTAATGAGATGAGTGATTATTTTTTTTATTATTATTATTTGGGTTTTTTTGAAGTCCATGAACATTCTCCATTTGGACCTGCTTTTACAGAAGTCCTAATTCTTTTTATTAAAATGCTCAGCACCTGTTCTCTAGTGGCCAAGTGATATGTTGCACTGCTTTGGATGGATGAGCTTTAATAAACATGATTCTATCTGTGATACAACTCACTCTTCTGTGAGTAGATGGCTGCATGCAGTTATTTTTCAATACCCAGCCATTACTCTTGACAGCATAACAGAGCATTTCTGCTGCAGGTTCTTAGGCATTCCAAGTGACTGCACAGATTGTATCTCATCAGTGACAGGATACGAGGAAAACATTTGACACTTTGAGTTTAACCCATAGCTCCAGTGTATTAGGCTATTAATTTGAAAAAATGCCAATAAAAATTGATGTGGGATTTTTCTGTCTGCAAAACAGACCAGAAAGCATCATGAGCTCAGGATCCTGGGGCACAGACCCTGCCTGTAAGCTGTGCAGTCTCCCCCATCAAGAGGAGCGGGCACTTCATGCCAGGCCATGGGTGTATCTCTCTGTAGTAGTAGTTTTGGCATCCAGGGGTAGCAGGGAGTAAGGAAACAGCTGACAGAAGCAGCTGGGCAATGGATGACTTTCCATGCTATATGAAATCTTCATTGAGGAACAAAAGTTCTTTTGAATCAGCTGAAATGCACACGGTCCCCATTCTTAAGACAGTGCTAAAAGAGAGCAACCTTCGTATATGAACTTTGGATTTTAGATGCCTTGTCTCTGTGTTTCTGAAAGGAAAATAAGGAAGCACTAGAAAAATTAAATTGCCTACCAAATACAAGGCTAAATCACAGAGCTGACCAACTGATAGGAACTGCTCCACGTGATGGGGCTGCTGACAACTGTATATCCTCTGAGACTGGAGTGGCACAGAGGGGTATCTGGCACTGCCTGCATTGGAAAGAGCCTGTAGGATGTCACTTCTTTGTGTCTATAACAAGCATTCAGTGAAACTCAAAGCCCTTCTGGTGCTCATATTTCATTTTGGCAGACTGATTTTTTTTTTTTTTTTTTTCCCCTAGGGGGTGGAGGAGAATTTTCAGAATTCACTGTGATTCAGGTTCCCCTTGCCTTGAAATACTGCTGTGTGGGCACCAGTGGAAGGAGGCTCAGGTGTGTGGCACAAAGGATGACCTCCTCTCCTTCATGCTGATTCCACCCAGCTGCTTGGGCTGGGCCGGGCAGCAGGAGCAGGCCTGGGCTCTCAGTGTCAGCCCAGAAGCTGTTGCTTGGTGGGATGGACAGTGTGAGAGAACAGCAGGCAGGCTGTGAGCTTGGAGGAGCTTCCTGGACTGAGTGTGAGGCACCAGTGAACAGCTCACTGCAGCCTTTTGCTTTGGACGTGCAGTTTGTGTAGCCTTATGTCTCAGAGAAACAAGCCCAGCAGAAAACAGGGATTGTGTTCTGGCTTTGTGAATGTCAGATGGGGCAAGACACATTTTGTGCCAGACACCAAGCAGACATTCCAGCTTTTTGTGCCAGAGATGACTAGAAAGGGCTTTGTCTGAAGCCATGTCAGCAGAAAGGCTGTGTGGTGTACACAACATGTGTACCAGGGCAGGGGGAAAAGGAGAATGCTGCAAAGTAATCATTATTCAGCATTATCAAAGAACATTTCTTTAGCTTAGTTTGCTTATGGCTTTTACATAATTAAGTCACCATGAATGAAATACCTCTTTTTTTTTAGTTGTTTTTTTTTTCTATTAGAGGCACATGTACAGGATCAACAGACACTTTTTTGTTGTTGTTGACAGGACAACAATTAAAGCATGAAATCTTCCAAACCTGAAAAAGGTATTCTGTAAAGGTGTGCAAAAAAGGGCAGCTCCTCAAGGTGTGAGGAGCTCATTGCTGTAATAGAGGGGGATAAGTGAGTAGGTGTAGAATAGAAAATCAATTTTATGAGGACTTGCTCACATTTTATAATTAGTTGGCAAATAACACAACTATGTGACCTGACAGCTGATGAAGTTCAGCTGGAGATCATATGAGTGTTTTGAAAGCTTTGCTTTCTTTTTAATGAATTCTATGATAAATAGAAGCAAAATCCTTTTTTAAGTGATGTTGGCAATACTTCATTTGAATAAAATCAGGACTCAGTTCTCAAAGCTGAATACACAATAGAGCTAAAAATAGGAGGGACCCCTATTCTAAAATACATGAGGTAGTTTTATTGAATCTTTTATTCAAAAAGGTTTCTGAGAATTCCTCCACAAGCCACATACCAGTTGGTTAGGTGTTTTTCTTATCCTAACCTTTCTGGTTGACAAAAAGTTTCTGAACCTTCTCTATGGGTTTAATGCCAAGAATAGTAATAGGGGAAAGAACCTTAGAGTGTATTTATATGCTCACGTCATTCATTTGCGTAAATAGTTGTAGGAGCTTCTTTGATTTATATGGTCAGCAGATGTTGGAGCTTAAAGCACCTGCTAAGAAAAGCAGATTCTTTACAGCCATGGCTCAGCCCTGTCTCCATTGGTTTTTATTTTTCCCCTGGCCTCCTTGCTGTGGCCCAGCAGTATCTGTGCTATGAGTTCATCTGTGCAGGCAGCGTCTGCGGTGGGTCTTGGATGCTCTGCTCTGTGTATCTGCCAGCCCTGCTTTGATAGTGCAGCCAAGCCACTGCTGGTTGAAATGTGAAAAATGCCAGAAGCTTCTTTTTCTGTGTGTACAAAATCAGCCCAGGAGGCCTGTGACATGAAGAAAGCATAACTCATTCTACTATGCTGCTTAAAAAAACCCAGCAAAGCCCAAAATAAATAAGAGGCTTGCTAGCAACACCTAGGCAGCACTGCAGCTCAAAGCAGGAGCTTGTGTTATGACAGCTTGATAGCTGACAAAAGAAGTTGTATTAAGAAACAATGAAGGAACTAAATCCCAAACAGACAAACTGTTTGCTCCACTGTTTTCCTTGTACCTATCAGTGTGTCTGGGAACATCTTGCCTGATATTTCTAGGAGCTGCCTATATTTTCAGTCAAATCACATTGGTTTTAGACCCCATATATTTGGTTACACAGTAGTAAAAACAATCTAATGTTCATAGCTGCTCTCCTCCCATCATAACCTCTATTGATCTTGCCTGTGCCATCTCTGGCTTTTAAAATAGATGCACAGCAGATGTGGAGCAAGCAGGCCAGAACTGCAAGTTTGACACTAGGCATCAGCAAGCTGATGGAAAGGCAGAGGATGGAAAGTCTGTCTTTTAGCAGCCTTTGTCTGTTTTTAGTGTAACAGCTGTATATGAAACTCAGAGCAAGTAATGTCTGCCTCATCAGTAGATGACCGGTTGTTAGGGAATTCATAGGAAGCTGATGTGAAAAACACCCTGTAATGCTGGAAACAGTTGAAAACCTCAGATATCTGCACCAGAACGCACAGAGAAGGGTGATGTCCTCTTCTTTAGGAGCAGGCTGTACTCCTTGGAGGGAAAAGGCAAACACTAGGCATGGCACTCAGGTTGGTGGTACCCACTGTGAGGTGAGATTAATTGGTTTGGGTGCACTGGGGTAGCTGAGTAACAGATGACTCTTGGAAGAACAGTGAAATCCATGCAGCAGCTGTATTCCAACCCCTTCCCTGGACAACTCCCATGCAGAAATGTGTGCTTGCCAATCTTCAGCTTGCAATGAGGAGCTCTGCCTCACTGGAGTCCTCAGTTTGTATAAGGTACTATAACTTCAGTGTGTGTGAATGATGTAACTGAAATGTGAAAATAAGGTTAGCCTACTTAAAAAAAAAATAAATCACATCACAGTTTGCAAATGCACCACTGATAAGGTTTTAAATTCAGTTATAAATCTCTAAATTATATTTAGATCCAGGTTGTTGCTGTTATAAGTGTCTGTAATACTATGAATACTTTGCAAAGCACAGAAGCTGGGGAGTTAAAGGAATACATCATACCAATTAGTTGATGATGTACTTTTGTCTGGCCAAGTATTATTAAAAAAAGAAAGCCGGAGAGCACTAAAGGAAGTGACATAGTTTGGCATCTTGACTGATACTGAGTGATCCTTGACCTCATTTAATTGAAGTAGTAACTGATCTTAAATACAGTATTTCTTTTTGCAATACCTGCTTGTAGAGCCAGTCCCCTGCCACAGCTGTCCATCGCTAGCTTTTAGTTCTCAGTAAGCCTTGGCTTCTGCCTTACCCTGTGTTACTGTAGTCCATGCCTTGGCATTTGTCTTGAGAGGTGCAGAGTTAGTCCCTAGCATGGGAGGTACTCTCTGTAGGTGTTACAGCTGCCCTGCTGTTAGGAGAGGTAGGACAAGCCTGAGTCATTCCCCCAGCATGGATGGGGACAGTTAACTTTCAAGCAGCTAACACAGCCCTCCTGCTGTTTGTATTAACAGGAGCTGTTTTTCTTAATCTGAAACCAAGTCCCTTCCAGTTGGGAGAGTGATTTCTCTTAGCCTTCACCTCGATCTGACGTGCTTCACAACTGTTCCCTCTCATCTTTTCCAGACAGCTGGCAAGTTAGAACTGAGGATTGCTGGAGTTTGTTTGTCAGAACACAACTTTGTGGGTTTTCCTGCTGTCTGGCCTGCTAGATAGGGAGAAGTAGTAAAAACAGATGGCGTGTTACAGGGTGGAAATGAGAGCAGGGCATTTGTATTGTTCAGCAAACTGGCATGCTGTCCTGGCAGAAACCAGCTCTTGGGAAGGTGTTTTTGGCTTTGCTGCATCTCATTCACTAAAGCACTCTCCTTTCAACACTGACTGAATCCAATTCTTTGAGCAGAACATTTAATCTTGTGCTTGGCATTAAGTTGTAGCTTTATTCTGAGACACGTCAGAGAATAGCCTGATGTGTAATAATGGACTCTACTGGTGAGCTGGGATGGACTGTGTGCAGAGAGTTCCCAGGGCATTGAATGACTGGAAAGAAAATGGGAGAAGAGTTTAGATCTGTGGTGTGTAAATTAAGTTAGATGAAACATCTGCCTAATCAGATGTGACAGTCATACTGCTGTAGTTTATTAGTGATAAACTAATATAGGCTATCCATAGCTGATGGAATTGGCATATCATTCCTCATTGAAGTCATTCCTAATTTAAGGCAGAGGCCTCCATCCCTTGACTGAGTGAAAGCGTTGCTGACATAAAGCGAGAGGCTTCCTTGGGTTTAGGATTGCACACAGAAATAGTCCTGTTTGTGAATGACAAACTCAGCTGGGAAAGGCAGCCTCAGGAATGTGGGAAAAGCAGAAATGACTTGGGCATCAGCACAGCTCAAAACTGACATTCCATATCACCAAAAAAGAAAAACCCTTCAACAGTCTAAAGAGTAGGTGCATATTATTGGCACAAAGATGTGTGAGAAGCAAGTGCATCTCATGCTGATCACCATGCTGAAATGGAGAGATAGATCCACTGGCTCAGCTGACACAGGGGACCAACACAGAGTGAGCATCTCTGAGGTACCTGGTCCAGGGGAGAATCCCTTCCCCTGGCTGGGGACAGGACATGCAGGTGAGTGAGGTACATAGAGTCCAGGGAAGACAGCTGGATCCCCTCTGTGAAGAGATGATTCTATTGACAGGCAGGGTCTTGTTTTGCCCAGATGGCTACTGGAGCAGAACACAAAAGTAACCAGGGAAACTTAGTGTGGAGAGTCTCTGGCATCCATCCTGGTGGAGTCTTAGAAATGTTTAAGATATTTCTGCTTGAAAGGAAGGGAAGACATGGGGCTTGATGAATAGAGGATGACTGATCTCTGGAAGAAATTATTAGTTACACTTAAAATTATAAGGTTGGAAATTCAAATCTTTTCCCCTTAAAAAAAAACGAGGAGAGGTGAGAGGTGACCAGACTTGAAACAGTAAGGTGAATTTAATCACGTATATACAATACAGCTCTGAGGCACAAAATGCTGAGGAAGAAGGTTTAAGATATTATTTAACTTCTTTAATGATCTTGAAAGGTAGTAGGCAGTACATTAATGAACTGATAATAAATTAGAAGGATCTTTGAATAGATAAATGATAAAAAAGGGGCATTGATTTCTTAATACAGAAAGAATAGCAAAATGATGTTCAAGCAATTGCCACTGAAGACAGCTGTGAATGCCAGAAATATCAAATATTAAAGAAGTAGTTATATAAAACTGTGGGTGTTCTGGCTGCATTTTGAAAATTTTGTGCTTAAGTGTCTTCTTCTAGTAAGTGATGGAAATAACTGCCCTATACTTTCTAAATATTTAAATTTTGGTAATTTGATAACAGCTTTTCCGAAGGTGTTGATCTGGGAACCAACAATACATTGCTGGTATGATATTGTGAGGTTGTGTCCAAAATGTTCTTGAAATACTAGCTGAGCTTTTCCCATTCACATATCTACATTCCCTGCAGCTGGATCATCAAGCTAAGGGAAAAATTATCAATGAATGTTCAGAACTTTGCCCAATATTTGACTGCAGCTGAAAAACAGGAAAGCATTGCACAAGATAATCTATAACTCCCTCTCTACCTCTACACAATAACAACAGAAAAAACCCCAAATAGTAGTGTCCTGAGTTAAATATGAAATGTACCTTAAAATTTGATGGCTAGCAGCAAAACTGTCTTGGCCAGGCTAATTTGAGGAGAAGGTCCCTGAGCTAAGGCAGTTTAGATAAAGCTGAATCACAGGAAAGGAATGTGAGCATTCCAGCTTCTGAGTGCATGCTGTGCCATAGAGTAATTGCATGGCTTGTTTCAGGCTGCTCAGGGTGAGGGTGGTGTGAAGTGTTCCCTTTGCTCTAAGACAAGATGTTTTGATCACAAACTTAGGAAAAAAGACAGCTGTCTATTGATATTGCAAAACATTTTTCTTACATCCTTGAACTTCTGTAATGGAATCGTTGCAACTACTTTGGTTCCGTGATAGAGCAGTAAATATTTGCTGAAGCTCTAGAAAAACTAAAAACCACATGACAAACTGCCTTTTTATTATGTGTTGATGGACAACTAAAATACTTTTATTAAGCACCTTAGAAACAAGGTTGATAATCAACTGTAATAGGAAGTGTAACTAATTTTTAGTTTCTCTGTTTAGGTAAGGCCCAAAAAGCCTTGATGTGTTATGGTTTGGGTTTGTTGTCTATGTATCATCCAGTGGCCCAAAGCAGGGCCTGGAGGGGGTTTTGTGTCAAGAACCTGATTCTCTCAAACTGCTAGAAACAGCAACCCATAGCTCATGCAGTGTGTCTAACATGCGTTCCTTCCTCTGACATTTGCATGTATAACTGTAATTTGGCATTTATTTACTCATCGTGTTCTTTTAAACCTATTTTTTATTAGACTAAAACTATCCAAGCAGTGTAAGCAGGAGAGTTTCCAGGAGGAAGCTCCTGAGGATCATGGAGAGCTAGGTACTGCACAGTGCAAGCCCTTCTGCCTCACCCTGCAGGCTGCAGCTTTCTACTTGCTGACATGCCCGGTACAAATCCAAACTGCTGGCACATCACCCAGGCAAATATTCTGATGTTCTCACTGAAGCATGGGAAAGGGCTCCCAGGAGAAGGTGTGCTTCTTAGAGGCCTCAGCTGCAGCTGTGGTTTCTGGAGATAACATTTGATTAAATGAAAGCTGCTGCTCAGCACAGCTTGTGGAGCCACAAGACCATCCCCTGCTTTTTGTGCTCTCAGCTCCCTTTGACTGGCTTGGGCTGAGGAGCCTCTTGAATGGGATGCAGCTGTGATTTGTTAACTTGTGTGGGAGCAAGCCTTGTCCACCCTGAGCAGTCCCCAGACCCTGCCTTGTCCCCTTGTGCTGTTCAGGGGCAGCCTGAGGGTGCTCACTTTTGGCTCCCAGCAGTGCTGCCCCAACAGCTCCCTGGAAGTGCTTGTTGTAGTGTAGAAACCCTGGGATGCTGCAGTTAAAGACGTGTGCAGGGAAGTTTCTCAGGAAACACAACTATTGCTGGTAACAAAGCTTCTTTGGAAGCTACCAGCTATCAAAATTCTGAAGCTTCCTCTTGGAGTCATGCTGGAAGCACATGGAAAACTCCTTCCACTTTAACCAAGGACACATTTTTACTATAGACAACTTACAGCTGTGGTGTTTAATTCTGGAAAAATGCATACAAATGAAATGAAGGTGACTGGATGAGCCTGGTCTCAGGGGAAGAGGCAGCAAAAATCTGTGCTAGGTGCGAAGTGCTAGGCAGTGTTCCTAAATCCAGTAAGAAAAACACATGGGAAACTTCTTTGGTGAAAAGTATTGATACTATTGTGGTCTATTTTACAAGTAAAGTATTTTATTTTTGCATATTTGGGGGGTTTTGCCTAAAACTGTGTGAGTGTTTGGGTTCTTTAGATTAAGTAATACCAGTTTTATGAAACTTCTGATGAACTCAAAAGGGACCTTTTTTTAAAAAATGGCAATAAACTCTGCCCTTTGTTTTACTGGTAGCTCTAAGTATTGAGTAATTTGGTCTTTTCTTGCTGTGCAGCCAAAAAGGCTCTTTTTCCCAAGCTGTCCTGCAGTGAAAGGGAAGTGGTTCTCACTGCTCCTCCTTCGTTGGTCCCAGGAATGTTCTACCAATGAATTACTTTGCAAATCTTTTGAGGAGGAGACTTGTAATCTTGAATCCTGTCCTGCTGGTATCCCTTGGGCATAGACACTGACTAACAACACACCTGTAATGCACAATGCATAGTCCATAGATATTGATATTGAGAGCTGTAAATGTCAAGAGAAAACATGGCTCAGGACTGCTGTTACCAGGATCTAATTAGATATCTCTGCCACCCTCACTTGCTAGGTCAGGCCTTCAGTGAAAGATTTGGTTCTGAGTGCTAGTACCTTATGAAACTGTAATTTTTTTTAATCCGGGCTTAATACTCTTCCTTCTGAATAAGTAGGTTAAATGTGCCATGTTAATTTGAGAGAGAATGTAGGAGTAAGAGGCAGTCATGTACAATTGGAAAGAAATATTTACGGTCAGTTTAGCAGGATCAGCCATCAGATGACCTCTGACACCTACCATCATCTACTGAAGAGCTAATTAGCTGTAAAAGTAGATGACAAGTCAATTGCATCAGCACAAAGGATGAATTTGTCTTTTTGGGTTTTACTGATAATAAAGTCTGCTAGATAAAGATAGGCAGAGAGCCACCTGCATGTGAAAAGCAAACTTTGCTGAGGGAAGTTTAAAAGAAAATACAGTTTTAAAGAGAAGCATAAAGCAAGGTAAAGGTACAGGATGAGGGTTGCTTGGGGTGAAAAGGGTGGAGGTTCCCACAGCTACAGTGAGGTGATGAAGCACAGGACACAATTCAGTCTGTAGATTTAGTTCCATGCTAATTCAGATTGTCCTAGCTTTGAGAAAACTGAGCATCCTCATGGCAGCTCTTTGAGTATGGCTTTTTTCTGGTCAGTGCTGTACCATGCTGCTCTCAACATAGAATGTTGCATTGGTGGCTTTACCCAGTAACAACCCAGGGTTACCCTTTTTCTCTTGCTGCCTCTCAAATGCTGGTTAGCATTGTGAACACAGTTTATGGCACAAAGACTGGATCTATTAAGGAGCTTAAAAACATTATTTAGTAGTTAAAAAAATACAGTGAGGGAAAAATAGGAAACTGCAATTTCTCTAGTATCTGAGGTGGGCTCTGAGGTAAATCTATTAAATCTAGTTAGCAAGTGATTCCCACTTCTATAGTAGCACAGTTAACTATACTGACTAATTTAAAGAAATAAAAAATGAGTTTTTACTTTTGAAGGGCACCTGCATGGAATTATGCTCACATTCAGAATATGTTGGTGCTTTATGCCATTCTGGACCTGGCAAATGCATCCTCTCTGTTAGCAAGTGGGTCAGGCATGGTTGCCACTGTAATTTTTGTGTACACCCTTGAGTTTCTGGAGCACTAGCCCTGACTCAGGCCAGGTTGTTCTCAATTGTCTTCTGCTGCTGAAACACTCTGACAGCTGTTACAATTGTGGCAGCTGCTTTGTCTTCATTACATGGTTGAAATAAAAACCAAATCAAAACAACTCAGGCCAATTTCTAAGGTTCATTGCTGAGCACAAATCCTCAACAAAGCTGAGGGGCAGTTATTTGACTGTTTAAAAAAAAATGGATCAGTTTGTACACTCTAGCTGTATGGAAGTCTCAAACCCCATGAAACTTTAGCTAGAATTTTTTAGCCCTACTGAGTTTGGCAACTTCCACACCTCTGTGGGCTCTAGTTAACTGGACTACCTTTAAAGAGCCTTCATGAGTAAACAGAGCCACTGGGAGCTTCTTGCCTCTGTTCTTTCATAGCTGAGCTACTTTATTTTTGAGATACCTATGGGGTTTTTCCTCCATCATGTGTCCTAATGATCCAAGTGATAAATTCAAGCAATTCAAAAGGGAAAGGATAAGTCTCCTCCCTAGGCTCATGCTGGACAACAGCATCCCTGACACATTCACAGGGCAAGTGGTACGCAGAAAGTAGCACTCTACTACTATACTGTGTGCTATAACTTTTTTGTAGAAATGCTTCAACAATAAAAAAATAAAAATTCAAACTACAGTCCAGAACAGATTGAATTTTTATATATATGAATAATGTAGGTTTAGTTAGAATTTTTTTTTCTTTTTAGTTTGAAATAATCTGAAGATGTGGGGCACAGTAAAATTATCTATCAAAGTCTGTAATGCTCATCTCTTTGTGTTGCTTTTCATATTTTTAATAAAAAAATCCTTTTTAAAAATATCTTTTCAAATGGTTTATTAAAAAGGAGAACATTTTCTTCTGCTGTTGTCCCCTTATATTTTGAGACTCTTCTATCATACCCACTTCCGTGGTGCATGAAAGCTTAGCTACCAGTGCACTACAGCAGGCCTGCGTGAAACAGTGTAAGACACTGTCCCATCAGTGAGAAAGCACAATTGGAAGATTTTAAGGGGCTGTACAGGTCAGGGAGAGCCCCTTGAAGCTGATCTGAAATCTGACTGGCATGATGGAGACAGAGGTAGAATTACACACTTACACCACCTGGTGCCAGTCAGAATCCCAGCAGCAACATTTGGTACCAGCTGCAGCCTGTTAATTGTGTGTTAGGGAGCCTCGCAAAAAGGGCATTACAGTGGAATTGCTGTAAAAACAGGTACCTAGGAAAAGTAAGAGTTTATGGATCTATATCTCAATACTGGGCAAACAGAGAAGGAACAGAAACAGAGCAAATATGGGCCTTTGTTGCACAGGCAATGTGTCAGAAGAGAGAAGTGCAGAGGGCTCAATTCATCTTCCTGTTTTGCCTTATCCTCTCATGTAAATGAAATACTCCTGCACCAAGAACATAGGTGTTCAAGCATTTATTTTCTAAAATAAATAATTTTCAGGAAGCAGTACATGACAAAGGCATCCAAATCTTAAATACCTTAGGCACAGCAAGTAAATATCAAAACACCAGAAGGGCAATTGGAGATGAGTTTTATCTACACATCTAGCTGCAATTAGCTGTTCATCACAAAATGTGTGAATACTTGAGTGTTCTCTATATCATGGAGTGACAAAGCTTGTGCACTTGGCTGAACGCTCAGTGTACTTTCCTGGAATGCTTTGCCTTTCAAATCTGCAAGCAAACAGCTGACTCTGCATTGCAGTGTTTGTTCTACCTGTCCTCATCAGGTCTGTACAAGCTGGAGGAAAGATGTTGATGGAAGTAATCGATAGAGTAAAGAATGATGAACCAATGAAAAGGATCTGACTGAAAGGCCACAATAGAGACCACAACAGTCATGACAGTATCATAATTGTCATTTGGGGGGGATGCTAAATTAAAGTGGTAGCACAGAAATTACAGAATCGATAAACCTTGGCAAGAGTAAGGTTTTAGAAGAAAAGGCCAAGAGCAGAATCTGTTGTACACAGAGGAACACTTTCCCTACTCTTTAATTTACCAGCACAATCATCCGTCATGATGGAATTCCAGGCCTGTTTGCAGACTCTTTTAAACAGCAGTAGTACGTCAGAGAACTAGAGGGTGGGGGGGAAAGGGTGTTTTTTCACATGGGAAGATTGCAGAAGTCAGATTTCTCCTGGGTTGTATTGCTATCAGCTGCTTCTGTGACCCTGAGCACAAAACAGATGACTTCCTGATGACTCCATTTTTTCAACAGAAAAAGGATTGTGCCTTTTAAGTTTGTGTTTTGGGGTTTCTTTGCTATACTTTGCATGGGTGGCAACTGTAAAAGTTCATATGCAACTTTCAGGTTTGCATTGCAGTGCGTGAGTTAGTGTCAACTGTAGTAAAAATGTGGCTTCAGATCTTGATTCACAAGCTCTCCTGTTAATATTTGCCATACTCGGAGTATAGGGCAAGAATATGACTAAAGGTTTACAAGGCTTATGGAGCCATGCAGGACAGCATAATGATGGATAAGAAAATAAATTGCTTTTAAATCTGTGACAACAATCCTGTGCATAGAACCTGAGTTTTAATTTCACAAGTTGAAAGGTCTGTTTTAGTTTGTAAGAAAGTCAAAAGCTGAAAAGGGACAAAAAAATACCTAAACCAGACACAAGGAACGGAAGTGAAATACTAGAGGTGAAAGAGAATTATAAAGAGAAAGTGGGACAGGATATGTAAAAGATTTGCTAGATGTCTTCAGGAGCCATATTTGTAAAGATGAAATCAGAGTTGAGGTTGGCAGGCCTCTAGAAATTTGATCCCTGGGATGTGGTTCCTTAGTGCATGCAAGTCTGTAGTGCTCTGAAAATGGAAAGAAATGCTGTTTAATCCTAAACCTAAAACTTCAGTTGATAGGCAGGTTTTGGTTGTAGCCTTTATCGTGCATAAAAGGAAAAATAACTTTTAAAGTAGGAAAAATCATTATAATTGCCAAAAAATACCTTAACTTGTTCCAAGGAGTTAGGATTTGTTAGTAAATCTGCATTTGCCATGAACAAATCAAGCCTGAGTTCTTAATTCTTACTGTTTTCTGACTCTACACTGCAACTGCACCTTATCAGGATCTCATATAATTTAGGTTTTTCTGTACTCTTTGCTTGAGTTCCACTCACCTTATGCAAGGATGACAAACACCATGTGATGCGCACCAATCGCTTTTTTCAGATGCATTCTGCTTTAATTACCATGAATCATGTACTATCAAGCAGCTTGTGCTCTTGCAGAAAAAATGTAAACATCTCCATAAAGCAGTTAAAAAAATATCCAAAACTAGGCTAAGCTTGAACCATGAATATATTAATGAAAATCTCAGTCTGTTCCTGGGCATTTTGTGAGCCACAAAAAGCAGCATTAATCAAGTCAATTACCCAATTTGTGTTTTTCACTTGATGGTAGGAAATGTCACAGCATTTGGCCCTCAAAGTTCTGGTAGTAAGACAGGCAAAGGAACTTGATTTTCAGTTTTCTTTTCAATGTGTCTGTTCTTCATAACTTTTGTTTGAAAATAGGCTATAGGGCAAAAGTGTTTGTTAGTGTCCATGTATTTCCCTGTACCTTCAGATGAAAAAAAAGCCTGGCACTTGGAGTGCGTGTACTGCCCATAATTCATTCTGGAGGTGTCAATCAGCAAGCTAAAATGTCTACAGGTATCTGTGTTGCTGTCCATGGGGTAATATTGCTTTTAATTTTCTAGTGAAGGGCATCATTCTGTTAATGGCACCATTCCCAGTGTGCCTGTGAGCTTGCCTAGGAGTAAAGCACAGCTCCTGAATATAGGTCAGGAAAGGACGTTGTTATAACTTGTGTCCTTGATGGAAGCTGGTATGTGCTGAATTTGCAAAAAGTCTGAGTTCAGTGTCATCCGTTTTCAGTATTTCCCTAACAATTGATTTATTTCACATTATTAATGAACTTTGCGGCAGTTCCACTTGTCAGGCCTACTCTGCAGGGGTCAATAATGAGAGGAAACCTGATGTTAGTGGATCCAGCTTAAGTGATTCTGTCATGCTAACGATTCAATATATCAGGACAAATGTCAGCTCCTTCCAATATGTTAATTCCTCTGATCCTATTTGCATAAACTACAGTCAATGAAATACAAGTTTTCCCCCTAGGATAGTTAATGGAGATTTGTAAAATATTTTTTATTTTCCTTTTTCTGAGTTTCTAAGAAGGCTGGGGAGAATGGGACCTTGCTCCTGAACACCATGTGTCACCTGAAAGCAAAGAAGTGACTTTATTTGAATGTGAGCTGTGCATCCATTGTATCTGATTTTGTAGTTCTCAGCAGGGATTGTTTGTGGGGTTGACGTCTGGTCTCCTGTGCTCAAAAGAAAGGATTAACCCCTCAGGTTAGTGTGCTCTCAGACATTTCCCAGCTTTTCTGGCAAAAATATTGCCCAATTCTGTGTCTTCAAGAAATGAAACCTGTCAACAAAGTACCCTTGGTAACTCTGCGCTGGAAAGCTTTTGGAGCATGTACTTCTGGCTCTCTGTCTTGTCTTGAGTTCTCAGTTGCTTAAGCTGAAGGTTTTTCTTGGATTCTTTAGTTTTGTGAAATGCTTACTTATGGCTCTTAAGTTCTTAAACGTAACTTTAGCATGGTTTGCACCTGGCTTTACCACAGGAAGGACCTTTACTCCTTAAAGTGCGATTCTGTCTGCACCAGCCTTCCTTTAGGAATGAAAAAAATACTTTATGAACATTAAAAATAAGGAAAAAACCCCTACATATTTTGTGGCAGAGATATTGTTTTCATGCACTTCCTTGTGGCCCATGTACTACCTTGCTTGGTACCTGAAGATGCTACAGTCTTTTAGTAATTTAAATTTTTTTCCCACAAGCAACTTAAAGGTATGTATTTAAAACAAAGTTTCAGTGAGGTTCTCTGTCACCACTTTGCTTCTACCAAGATTAAGTTAAAAATGAGGGATTTTGTTTAGTACTTCCCCTCTTCCCTGAGTTTTTGAGATAATGCTTCAGTGTTCAGGCACAGCAATAAAAGCATGGAATACTAATGGCTGAAAACACCATGAGGGGAAACAGTCTTTCCCACAGAGTGTTAAAGTTTCTCAGGACAAGAAAAGATAAGTAGCTACTGCTTTGTTTTCTTCTACTTCCTCTTGTATGAAATCACTTTGATAGATCTGCAGGAAGAGATTTAGTTGCAGATGGCAGAGGTCAGTGTATTGTGTATTCAATGTAGTCAATAATAAAGTCAGGACTTATGCTAACTGAATGTTAATAAGGAATCACAAGGACCTTGGAAAGTCATTATGTCTGGTCATTTGCTTCACAATATTGCTCCAAACAGGCTCTGGAGGCCAATGCAAGGGGATTAAAAAAATAATCTGGAAGAATAAGGGAAAGCGGAAAGGCTAAAAATAGAAGGTTTGTGTAATGTGAAGCAGACCATTGTAAAGACAGAAGAAAACTGTCTTACTTCATTAAATTACTTCAACATTGAACCTCATCCTGGTTGTCCTTTCTCCCCATGAGTTTGCTGTCCTGCTGGCCTTGGAGATCATGACAAAGCTACGTGTTTTTCCTGTAAGAGCAGAAATCTTTAGCTATGGCTGTAAAACTGGAGTGACACCCACTGCATTCACTTGCCAAGATTACAGAGGAAGTAGTCATTTAAACATAGGTGGGTTAAGTCCTGTAGCTCTAGGTAGTTGGGCAAAATTTTTGTTTGCTGGGGTTTTCATGTCTGAACAATTCAAGATTTGTCCTAGTAGCTGTTTTTGGGTTGGGCTCAAAAGAAGAAAACTTTAGGCTATGGCCTAGTCAATATTGACCCAGGTCAATAGTCTCTCCTTCCTGCAAACCAACTATTTATTCTCCCTTATGCTGAGTTGTTACTGCTTTGTGTCTCAAACTTGGGATGACCAAAAACTTCAAATCCTAAGTTGAATTATTTAACTTCACCCAATTATCTTTGGAGGAGTAATGTCACTGTAGTTGATGTAGGATTTTAGTGCTGCTCCTCATCCTTGTTTCCAGAGGCTGGTAAGAAAGGAAATATTTGTCATGGCATTATCAATGTAGGCAGTGAGCACCCAGCAGATGTTGCTGCCCTGTGATATGTGGTTACCCCTCTCCTGGCTGGTTGGAACTCCAGCCTCTATAATTTCAGTGAGCTATGACCAGTTCTGCAGTTTACCCAGTTCCACTACTTGGCTCTGTGCTACTGAGCTGGCCTCACTGGCTAATTTATTGCAAATGCCTATAAAATGCATGTAGAAGGCAGATAGGTCTGTCATAAATCTCAAAGTGTTAGCTTAATGCTCCTATTGTTTGCAGGCTGGATCTGTGGGCATAATGCCTGTGTTCATTAGCTCATTGTAATTTGGTTCAAGGGTAAGAGTCCAGTAGACAAAACTGCTGGTTATACAGCAATGTTCCAGTATATTTACAGTGGAAAGAACCAGCGAGATTGTTAATATTGCATTGGATTCCATTACTGGGCAAGGTTCAAACCCTTTGCATAGGGCACCCTAATTTCCAGCAATTTTACTGTGGTGAGAAAGATGAGCCTTTGCACAGAAAGTCATTGTGGGACATAGGGCTTCAGATGATTTGGGGTTAGGAAAATTGATAGTCTCATTTATAGATATGTTCTAGTCAATGAAGCCACATCCACAATATAGATGGAACAGCCTGAATTATGAAAAAGTGCAGCCTGGTGAGTGACAGGGTTTCCACTGGAATTAATTATTTTTTCTTTTCATGCAGACTCAAGATTTGGGCACAAATCTTTTCTGCAGCCAAATCCTTCTGAATCAGGAGTGACTTGCACGCTTTAAAAAATGTTGCTTGTGTTCAAAAATATCAGGCCCTGCAAAGCATTGTATTTTGAAGCATATCACTTCCTTTCTCAGCTTCTACACAAAGTTGGGCTAAGTGTGATTCAGACAGAGTTTGCCTAACCCATCCTCTTGCAGATGTGAAACCAGGTAGTGATTTAGTTCCTCATCCTGAATGCAGTGTGAATGTTGAGACTTTCCTCTTAACACACCATATGTTCCTAGGGGGAATGTGGATATGCTGGATAGGTTTGAGTAAGAAAATGTGTAAGACATCTTCCAAGGATGCATCTTGTCAGTACTCATCAGACCAGATGGTAAATATAAATGAACTGTGGAGCAGTTTTTCTTTAACCTATGCACTCCACTTGTATCTTCACAGAAGCAATGCTGGTCCATCATGACTTGGATTCTTGTTGTATTGAAATAGCTTTTGGGAAAAGTGCTGCATGCTGCTCTACAGGAGAAGAAAATTAACAAAAAATGACTGAGTTGTCCCTCAAAAAGTTGGTATTAACTGTTCTGCCACTGTTAGTGCTCAGAGGAACATGTTCAGGGTGTTCCAGCATCACAGAAGCTTAGCATTTTGGTATATACTAGAGTCTTGATCCAGCAGAATGCTTAGTGCCCTCACCTTCCATTCCATTTCCTCAGAGGAGAGAGCATGGAGCCCCTGCACTGCAAAAAGTTTGTGTTTCCAGTGACACTGTCTTTGTTAAAATCTTACACATAACTCCTGGACTGTATTGCATGTGAAGGGCTGTGAGGAATGGAAGCTTTAATGAGCAAGCACGTCCTTTTCTTGATTTTTTTGCTCAGTGATCCTTTGTTAAGGAATTGTAGTGTTTCAAATTTCCCATATGTAAAACTATGTGCCTTTTTAATGAACTTGGAAGCATGGAGATTAACTTTCTTTCTGCTCAGCTCCAGGCTAAGTGATGTGTGCATGGTGACAAAATGAGGGTGAAGTACCCATTTCTGTACTGCAATCAAGGTATAGAAAGGGTATTTATCTTTCATCACTTCCTAATACTTCTAATGAAAATATGACTCTTGTGTATTGGATACCTTCCATCTCAGATTAATATGTTGGAAGCTCTGATAGTCTTGTCTTAAACATGGAAATTATGCAGTGGATTAGTTATGTGTCAGTGTCACACTTTCACACCACTGCTTAAAACAAATGTGACTGTTTCAAGTCTTAGTAGTCAATAATTAGGGTTAGTGGGATTTACATAGGCATTTCTCAAAGCACCAGAAAGGAGATGTGAATTGGGGTACACTTTTTAAGGAAACAAGCACAGACCCTAAAAAGCTGCACAAGTGCCCAAATGGAGCATGGCAATTTGGATATCTACAATTCCTGCACAAGACTGAAGATCAAGTCTCTGTTATAGACCTTTTGGAAACATTTGGAAAATGCTGCTGCCTCATGTCTATTGATCTCCTTATTGAAATCAATATTCATATAATAAGCTCTGACGCATTTTTGACCTGTGTAAATGCAGTGAATTCTTGGAATGGGGAGTGGTGAGGGAGAAAACCCTGGTAATAGAAATTTAAGGATCTATCTTAAACCTGCGAGAGAGACAGGCTCTTGAAAGATGTTTCTCCTAAGACAGAGGATGCTGTGGTGTACTTAATTTTGATCTTGACTCTTAGGCAGTTGTAGGTATGAGACAGTCTTTGCTTATGCAATCACCTTGCAATAACAAAATTAAAATAGATGAAAATAAAAGACATTGGGGTCATATGTACTTTGCAAATCCTTAGTAATACCAAACTGAAAAAACCCTTGAGTGATACAGTTGGTCAGCATCTCTTCTGCTGAGAAAGTCAAGATGAAGACTGCATATAAGAGCTCAAGTCACAGAATTACACAGGGTATGCTGAGTTGGAGCAGACCCACAAGGATCATTGAGTCCAGCTCCTGGCCCTGCACAGGACATCCCCAGGAGTTACACTCCATGCCTGACAGCAGTGTCCAAGCACTTCTTGAGTTCTGCCAGGCTTTGGTGCTCTGACCACTTCTCTGGGGAGCCTCTTCCAGTGTCCAGCCACCCTCTGGGGGAAGAACCTTTTCCTGACATCCAACCTAAGCCTCCCCTGGCACAACTTCAGTCAAGTCCGCATTGCCCTAGTGGTATGAAGAGAACCTGAATGTAGACTGCAAAGTTGTTCAAGATAAACTTACTACATTTTAATTTTAGAGTACAGCAGGAGGTTCTTATGTGTACAAGTATCAGGCTGTGGCTGCTTTTTCTTCAGCTGTGGTCTTGTAAATAAAGCATTCTAGAGAGATCTGGGGTGTATGTTTGGCACTATTACTGCGGTTCTGGGGAGGTTTGTTCTGATAGAAAATAGTTGATTAGATAACCTGGTTATTTTTCTGTGCTAGTACTGCATGTTTGCACAGAAGTACTTGTAATGCCTGTGTATTCAGCTTTGTAGGAAGCAGTTTAAATTACCATGTTCTCCGTTACAACAGTCTAAGCTGTTGATCTAGAAGTAATTGAAGATGGCATGAAAATGCTGAATGGCATCAAAGCTGATGATTTATTTATTAAAGACAAATTGTGACAGCCTAACCTGGCACCTGGTTTTAACAGGACAGGCTCAGAACTTAGCAGGTGTAGGATGTCCAACAACTTTACAGCATGGGAAATGATTACTGAAGGCAGGCAATGATGGGGGTTGATAGAAGTTGCAAAGGGGCCAAAGAAGCAGTTATATGATGAAGGGGAGCGTGGCTGCAAATCTTGGAAGGTTGCTAAGGATGGGTTTTCCCATCTAGGTATTGTCTTTGATGTTTCTTGCTCAAATTTTCATCAGTGACATTGTCAGAACATTCACTTTTTGTGCTAAAGCTAGAAAAATATGGTATTTAACAAGAAAGCTGGGGTATCACAAAGCAGAAGAGGAAGGTAGTGAAGACTGGAATAAAAAAAAACCAGGTGGCTTTCCAAATTCAGAAAATGTGTCCAATGCCTTGTTTATCAAATACATCCATAATAAGGTAAGAAAATATGATTAGTGGATGGCTAATGATAAAGAGGGGAGTGAATGATAAGGTAGCTCTGGGCTAATCAAGGTGAGATGGCTGTAGGAAAATTAAATATTGCTCTAGCCAAGGTAGATGTCAATCTGAGAAGGAGTGAGGTGCTGCTATTGTAACAGGCATTGAGGAGAACTCATACAGATGCACAGGTCTGTTCAGGTATAGTGCAGAAATTATTCAAATGCAAAAGAGGCACCTGGAAATAATTAAAGGACTGATCTGACTGTCATTCCAGAACTGAAAGAGCATGGCTTGCTTAGCCTAGCAGTATTCAGAGGTGTTATCGTTTCCTATAAATCTATCAGGAGAGTAAATTTCTGCAAGAGAGGCTACTGCCAGCACAAAGCCATGAATATAAACAGCGAACTGATTTCAGCTGGAAACCAGGAGACTTTTTCTTTGTGCTGTTGCCTAGTGGGATAATGAGGGAATTCTCCTTTCAGCTCCTTTTGGCTCTTACCTAAGGGTAGCACAAAACCTGAGTGGTGTGTAAAGGAGTGGCAGGGATACCTGAATCCACTGGGTCTAAACTCCACAGCCAAGTGGAAAACTTGCAAGGCATAAGAGGAAAACACCTTATACTATTAAACAGCTTAATGGTCCTTTACTGAGTAGTCACCTCTCTCCTCCCCAGAAGTCTGGGTGAGGAAGAACACTGTCCTAATTGAGAAAGTAGCCTGGCTCAGAAAAGAACCTTGAAAGCAGTTAGAAAAACATGGACACCACATGGAAGAAAGTGGAAAGCTGGTAGTAATTACTACAAATCAGAAGATAAGGATAATAGAAATTTGGCATGGAAGCAAAAAGGTACAAGGAGAAACGTGGCTGGCACTCTTGAAGTTAGTAAACACATCATTTTATAACTGCATTAAGGAATGAAAGATATCTCAGGAATAGTATTGGTCTGTTGTTGGAGAGAAAATAAAAGTGGAGATAAGAAAGCAGACCTTATCAAGTAAATTCTCTAAGCAAAGGTCAGATGGTCATCATGTGATGCTGATCTGACTTTCTATTCCAGCAGTGTAAAAGTTGTAAAACAGCAACACTGAGGTGGATGCTTCTGAAGTGGTGGGGTAGGGGGTCTCGAATAATCTCTGCTCATTTGTTTTTCAAAAATTGCCCAAGAATTGACTGAGGACTTACTTGATAATAATCTTGAAACATATGCTTAAATTATGTTGAGACTATGGAGAAACCAGGATGATGCAAAGTTAGGACAGTGCTTGATATTGCTTGAAACACTGGTAAGATTACACCTCAAAACTGTTTCTGAGCAGCTGCTCTTTCCTGAGTACGGAATGAGTTGTCAGCAGGATCTGTTGGGGTTGATTCTTGGCTCTGAGACATTTACACTCTTAGTGGCCTGGCAGAAAGAACAAACCATAGCAGGCAACATTTTCAGCAGGGAACAGAAACACAGACCTGGATCACAGGGGAGAAACTTGCTGTGTGGAACTGAACAAACAACACTATGGGAAAAAATATCTCCAGTAGCAATTTACCAAAAATTGTGTTGGATATTTTCACTTATGCTGTTTAAAGCCAAAACGTTTTCCTCCATTAAGCATGCTTCAGACAGCTGTTTTGCCTGTTGCCTTTGTGGGACATATAAATAGTACCTCTGGAATCATCTGATGGGGGTTCAGCTTCTCTCATGTGCATCTCCTCCAGATGCTTGAATATCCTGTGTTGGTTGTAAAGCAAACTGTGAGGTTTGATGTTGAGCTGCTGTTAACACAGTAGCTATTAGGATTCTTAGAGCAGGGGGCAGGTGTCCAATCTTTTGCCTTGCATGACTATTAATGCTAAAGGTTATAAGGGAAAATGGCTTTAAAATTCTTTCAGAACAGTTGAAGTTAGCAGGGAGAAACTGTTTACAGAAGTGACAAAGACAAGACAACTTCTGATGTGTAATGTCACTTTATCAGCAGCAAATGCTGAAAACGAGTTCTTTCAATGTCTGACCTGACCCTATATGGTACTGTCAAATAATTTTTTGCTATCATAGAAGGCAACAGGTATAAACCATCTCAGTCTGAAACCTGACTGAGCTCACTGGTTTTCAGCCAGTTTCTGCAGAGCTGTAGGAATCAGAACACAAGTCCAAAAGCTGCATTTGGTAAGCTTAAATTCTTCAATTTAAGCAGGGGGACAAAATAATTTGAGTTTGGCAAACTGAAGTCCAAAATCACCAGGGAATAGTAGCTTGGTAAAAATTGGTATTTTCTAAATAGAAGGCAGATAAAAGAGATTTATTATTAAATTGCTATGGTATTTCTTCTTGAATTCTATTTCCTATAATATAAGGACTTCTTTTGGCTGAAGGTGCCCTAAACAGCTGTTTTTGAGCAAGGTCACTGATACAGGAAGGGCCACTTGAACACATGACATTGAGGACTGTTGTAAAGACAATCAGGATTAATGGTACACAGAGCTAGAGACTGAATTTGCACCCCATGGGTTGCCATTTCTCTCTTCCTTGATCAGTAGTTTGGCTTATGTTTGTAGCTAGTATGTTCTTACCTGACTTCTAAGGCTCAGAGCTGTGGGTTTAATTTTTACATTTTTTTACTTTTTGTTCTCCTTACATCAAGGTTGAGTGCAGCTTGCAGGGACCTATCCCCAACAGCTGTCCAGGGACCTATCCCCCACAGCTGTCCAGGGAACAAAGCCATACAGCCACAGTAAAGCTCTGCATGGGCTGCAATTAACAAGCAAGAAAAATGCAGCTTCCTTTTAAAAAATTGCAAATGCTAAACACGGGGTCAATCTTTTAATTTCAGAAATAAAGGTGCAAAACTTACCACAATGCCTTTAGGTATTTTTGAGCAGCTCGTGAATGTAGGTATAGGTGTTTAATCCCAGAATCCATTTAAAAGGGCTTACATCCATACATATGTACAAATGATGAATTAAGTGGATCAATTTTGCCTTATGTGTATTCATCACCATACTGTTCATTAGCTGAACAAAGAAAATAGCTTCAAGATTTCAGATCAAGAGTCTATCAAGGTTTGGCAAGCTGAGCAACTTATGCAGAAGCTTGGCCTCGAGGGACATGAATGCTCTGGAGTGACCTTGAGAGTGTGATTTTGCAGGACAGAATGGGAAGCGGTGTCACGGCTGTAGTGCTGTGTGGGTGGGTGTGGGAGCTTGGGGTTGTTAGCTGAGCTGTGAAACCAGAAAGTTCCCTGGGGCCGACCTCAGAGTAGAAATACGCTTAGTGAAACAGAATGCAACCACAATGAACTGTGGGAAGTGTTCAATATTGCCTGTGACCCTGAAATATTTCATTTTGGTTAACTTCGTTAAATATTAATGACTTTTGAAGCAAAACATTGTTTCAGCACAGAAAAGAAAATATTCAAAAGCCTTTTCTTTAATTGTTTTCAAGGAGAAAAAACATGTCAAAACTGCGTGCACTTTTTGAACAATTTAGCAAGTCATGATGCCCACTGGGTGCTAGAATTCAGATTTTCTGGTAACAGTATAATTCCTGCTTTCGTGGCTGGGTTGTGGAAACTTGCTAGAGGAGGAAAAGGAGGGGAAAAATGGGCTTGGAAGGAAGGATTACTGTTGCTCTCATTGATGGGAGTTGCACCAAGAGAGTGCCATAGCCTAGTAAGAACTACTGTGCTGACCAAACTTACTTCTTGCCCTGCTTTCAACCTTGGTCTCTTCAAATCCATATTGTTTTATCCAGATCTGAGATGTGGGAAGGTTTGGAGGGATGAGGAGCCAATTCTTAATGATCTGTAGCTAAAAAGGGCTGCTTGTCTGGTAATAAGCCTTTTTATTACTGGAACTCATCTGAAACTGCCTCTGCTAGGCTGAGAGACAGAGTGGAAACCTACTAAAGTTTGAGATAATTAACTTGAGTGTGCCTTGACATGAAGTTTGGAAAACTTTTTCCTGGTGTTTTCAGAACTAAACAGGAGGAGGAAATGTAGGTAAGTGAACATGGTCTATTGAGGCAGCAGAAGACTTTTCTGTGAAAGTAGTGAATAAACTCAGAAAAAAACAGCACTCTTCTTAATTGTTGTAATGAAATATTGCTACATAGCAGCATTCAGACTGACCAACACTTACACTGTGCAGATGCAGCTGCACTGCATCTCAACTACTGCCTCTTCATTTCATTGTGTAATTCATCCCACCATCATCACCAGTCTGAGCTACACTTGTAACCTCGGCTTCCAATATGCTGAATTGGTGATAAAATCAAAGTGGGGGGAGAAATATTTTTTACAAAGAACAGACATTACTCCCTTTTGACAAGAGACAAATGTTTCATTCAAATGCTGCATTTCGCATATTGGAAACAGTAATGAATTCTTGTGCACCTTTCTCCCTAGTTCACAATGTCAACCCCAGGCGTAGAGGCACTTCAGGCTTTTCTTACAAAATTAAATTTAATGTTACACCCTCCAGTGGAATGATGCATAAATCAAGTGTTTGATTTGCATGGACTCTAGTGAACAGCCCCATTCCGTGCAAATATAAACCCAGGCCTTGAATATTATGTCGGGGACAGGAACAAAGCAATCTAGGGTTTCCAATGAGAGTCTGGTACCAAGTGTAATTCAGGCTGGTATAATGTTGCTCTCATGTCAGGGCTGTTATTAAAATTCTTAGGTTTTGCCTCCTTTTTTTCATCTCAAAAGAAAATGTTTTTTCTGACCTTCTCCTGTTTGGGCAAACCAGTATACACCAGTGCTATTTGTACACTGTCTGTGAAGAGCTGAGATGGAATTGTGGAGGGTTTTAGCTTTCTTGTAGACAAGCAGCAAGGCTAGCAGGACAGAGGAGTATAAAACAAGGCAGAGCTAAGGTGATAATGGAATAAAAATGCAAACAGAAAGAAAAAGATTAGGTAGGTTTGTACCCTTTTTGAAAATAGGTCGCCTTCCATGTGAGTATTCAGAGCCTGGACCAGGCCAACAAAGTTAAGGGACTAGAAGGCAACAAAAGCATTCTGCTTGAACATGCAAATGCATTTGTTCTACACCACACAAGTCCCTCTGCAGGGCTTTCTCCTGGAGCTGTTGGGTACTGCACTGCCATGTATTTAGTACAGATGGCTGTTCTGAAGTTTTTCGTGGTGGTTGTTGTTTTAGTGCAGTGAATTGTAAACGTTGTTCATCAAAAACTCTGCTGAAATTTTGATTGCTTTGTGAGCCTGAAGTTTGTTGTTGAGATGATGAATTTCTAGCTGACCAAGGAAGTCTTTCCACAGCACTTGTGTATCAACTCCATTGGACAAAAACATGCCACTGCGTTAAAACTTAGCACTGAATTACTAATTTCATTTATATTTTAACATTAAGCATTTAATTCTTAGTAATTTAATATTTATTTTAGTCTTGCCTTTGTTTCCAAACAATAAACACACAGTTTTCTTGGATCAGTCACAAACTGCCCAGAAATTAAACCTGAATATTCTCAAATTCATCTTCACTGAAGGAGGGTCCGCTGAATCTGCATCTTAACCATGATCAAGACGTGGCTGGTGCTGTGGTACTCAATGGCTGTGCTGGTTGCAGTGACATGAATTGGTAGTTTCAGATCCAAAGGGGGGTGAAGCAGGCTAAGAGCTGGATAAAGCTCTGATTGCTAGGGAATAAGCTTTGATTTTCCAAGGATCTGCTTGGCAGGATCCTATGGGAAGCTGTTCGGTAGGACAAATGGCCTTCAAGGACAATCTTTTCAAGGATCAATCAACTTTGATCCTGGGGTGCAGGAAAATCAGGAAGGTGACCAACCAGATGCATGAAATGGAGAAATTCAGTTGCATTTTAAACTGGTGTGGGATGCAAAGGGAAAAGGTAAAGTAAGAAAAGTGTGTGCTCTTAGCTGAAGTGATGAAGGGCACAGAATGGACTGAGGTGTCTGATGCTGTCTTTGCTGGCAGGGTTGGGCTGCAGGATTGGTTTTGGGAAAGTGATTACCTGCTGTAGAGAATTGGATCATAAGCTGCTAACTGGATGTAGACGAGTTTCCAGGAAGGGTTGGGATAGGATGTTCCTGTGGGTGCTGAGAGAGCTGGCTAATGTCACCACAGTTATTGTCTAAAATGTTGGACAGATTATGATAATTGTAGCCCCTTATGGTAGAAAGGGCAAATGCCCATTTCAAAGATGGATTAATAAAGCAAAGACTAGACTCTAGCTAATTGTAGGTTTGTCAACTAACATATGGTTCAGTTGCTAAACTCTGAATGGGTCAGAATTAGCTCTGGAAACCTTGAACACTTAAACTCCACCCAACCTTATATATCTCATGATACCTTTTATGTATTTAGAATTGTCTTTTCTTGTCTCATTATGGTGCTAAATTATACTCTTTGCATACAACATTCAAGCTCTTATTATGTGGCTGCTATCAGCTTGTTCATCATAGGTTCCTTCTACTTTATTCATACTGATCTTACATTTTGAAATCTGAGAGCTGGATAGAGCCCACTGTATTGAGGTTCTGACTGCTGGAAAGAAGTGACAAAGCAGAATGTGGGTAATGCTGTAAGTGTTGAGCAGGAGGTCAGATTTCACTAAGAGGCCTGAAATCTGTTCTCAAATATCACTGCTTAGAGAGACCCTCTCAGAAAGAGGAGGAGCTCTCTTGGAGAGATGATCTTAAACACACAAGTGAAAAAGTATCTGTGGTCAGCTACATGCATATCTTAGAAAGATCTTAAGGGCTTTTTAAATGCTTTTGGGAGCTGTACTCTCAAATGTTGAGCATTTGGGAGCATCCCTGCTTTTGATGTTTGAACATAGTTACTTTTATGGTAAAACAAACAGGACATATATGAGGGTTGTATATACCCTATACAACACTGACTTGAAAGTCTGCTCTCTTTGAAATAAGAATTGGTAAACTGAGTTATGGGTAAGTAAAATGTATTATTGTTATTTAGAGAAGCATAAAAACAACTTGATAAGCCTAAGACATTAACTGTTGAATTAGATGAAAACAAGACCTGGAGTACGACACATACCTAGAATCATAAAATGTCAACAGGCTTTTTAGACATGATAATACACTAAAGAGAGAATTTCCAGATGACTTGAAGATTTTTGCCTTACTTTTCCCCTGTTTCTACAATAATATTAATTGTGTAATGTGTGTGATGTTTTCCTGCTGCCAGATAGGCAGTCACACATTCAAATAACAGCTTCCAAAGCCCTTCACTGGGCAGTTACTAAACAGGTCTAAAGTGCTACAGGTCTAGCTACTGTTCGCCACCTACGTTTTCCTTCTGTTAGCATTTTCACTGTGAAATGTGTTGAAAACCTCCTGAAAGGTCAGAGATTCTGCAGTATGACCTTGATACAGCAGCTCACTTTGATTTAATTATCTTTTACTGATGTTATGGAAGTCAATAGGACTTATTCATTTTCCTGTATTAAGTACAAGTTAAGTGTTTTGATGGATGGGAATGCTTTTAAAAGTGTATTTTAAGTTCCACACCTGCCTAAGTGCTTTGCTGCATTGGAGCCTTGGCAACTTACTGTTTTGATTGTCATCATCTCTGTGATGGAACTTGAAAAGTTAACTAGATATTCTCAAACAGGTGGGTGATATCAGGTGCTTATTCTCTTAACCCTCAGTTTTTTTACAAGCCTTTAAACCTTGAGTTCTTAGCTTACTGAAGCAGCTGCTGTAGTTGGCAGAGGTTGCATCTGCAGGAGGAATGTGACCGGAGCAATGAGGAATGAGATGAGGATATAGGGTAATATTTGGACTAATAGATGATTTGTGATATGAAAATGTTTGAGATCTTGAATGCCAGGACTTGTAGACATAATTGCTACCTCAATGTGTTCATACAGTCCCCAGTGTATATGAAATATGCAGGTAACACCTTAGTCACCTTTCATCTGTTACCTAGGCTTAAGCATCTTTGGATGATGCCTTTGTGTCATGCCACACTTCATCAGGACTCAGACTTTTAGTTTGGGGTCCCAAAGCACTTTTGATGTAGATAAAAAGAAAAATAGACTGTCATTCTGTATGAAGACAAATATTTTAACTTTTACATTTTCTTTCTGTCCACAAGTGCCTTCCAGGTAAAGCATGCTGGAAATGTCTTGTCAAAAATTCATTACTGTACAACTAGGGAGGATGTGTCACTTGTAAACTGTGTTTGTAGTCACTAAGCTGCAATCAGCCCTTCTCAGCCAATTCTTCACTGTTTTTATACTGGGCATGACACTCTCTGGGAGAGCTTTTGGCCACTTCAGATCAGCTGCTCTGGCCATGATCCCTCTTGGCTTCTTGTGCACTTCCTTGCTGGCAGAGAACAGGACACAGAAAAGTCCTTTACTTGGGCCAAGCAGTGCTCAGTGATGTTGTGTTATCAACATCATCCTCTGTTAAATCCAAAACACACCTACAGCTACTGTACCACCTACTAGAAAGAAAATTATCTTTATCTCAGCTGAAACTGGGACAATCTGGTCTAAGAGAATACATCCATGCTTTAATTAAAAAAAAAATAAATTAGAGAGATCAAGAAGTCACCTTGAGAGACTTGATTGCAAAAAGTGTGGTTCTCTTTCACAGAAAAGATGATTGAGCAAGATCCACAATTGCATGGCTTACAGGGCCACTTAAGAACAAATACAACTTTGTTGCTTTAAGATTGTTTAAATGAGCTATCTAGCTAAAAAATGTGCTACCTGAACACACATGGTAGTCTTGTGTGCAATAGTGACCACTGTAAAAGTTTTGACTTGTGCAAATGACTGTGATTACTGGGAGCATGTAGCCACAGGGATGGTCATGTTGGAAAATCAACTTAAACCAATGCTTTGAAATTCTTCCAGTCACCAGCCATGCGTGGACATTTTAGGCTCCCATTCTTACCTCACATCCCTCTTCTCTCCTGGTTTTTTGCTACCATTTTAAAAGGTGAGGGTTTGGCATCTGCCACTTCTGTGATACCCTTTTGCCAGGGCCAACAAGAGAACTGATCCTCAACAGAGATTAAAGACTTCATCTTAGAGGAAAGCAAAGTTTGGAGGGGTTTGTGGTGTGCTTGGAAATGAGGACCATGTTGAATTTCTATTGTCATCTTTGTGATGAAGAGAGGATGTGAATGGTGACCCTTGTCTGTACTGAATACATAGTAAATAATATGGATCATGGGAATATATTTTAATCAAAGTGGGGAGAAATTTCGGCTTCAAAAGGTAATGTAGAAAAAACTCTGTTTTTATCCAATCTGCCTAGTAGTGTAATATGATAAAGTACCAAGGATTTCATTCTTAATACAAATGGGGAGAATTCAATTTACTTCAAAGAACAACCTTAATAACATCCTTGTAAGGCCTGACTTGCTTTCATATTTTCTCAGATGAATGACAATATAGTTTAGGGATGTAATCTCTAGTAAGTTTATTCTAAGTTGGGAATCTTGAACAGAAAATAAAAAAATTAAAATCCCCCTATCAGCTTCCCCATGTAGGATCTAATAGATCTGTTCAAGTGCACAGAGTGGTTTAGCCCACTGAATTGCACTTCCTGTAACCAAATCTCCTCTTGAAGACAAAGCTGTGCTTCTAGCTTTTTGAAGTTATCTTTTGCATGTTGAATCAGAGTTCTGTTTTTCAGAGTTTAGAAATAACTTGGCTGAGGCGAAGTGTAATGATTTTTGCCTCAGCAGTTTTCTTATTAATTTCTTGTGGGAAACAACTGCAAGGTTATTCAGTGAAACAAGCACAAAATACACATACCCAACTAGCCCTGTGCTTTATATTCAGTCATAAATAGTGGTGAATCAGAGCCAGTTGCTGTGGCAAAATCCAAATGTAGATATTTCCTGTCCTTGCTAATGGGAGGAAAATATAGTATAACTTTGGCCTAAAAGCTCCAGCTGTGATTCCTTTGTAACTTGGAGTACATTAAAAAAGACTTCAGTCAGCAAGATAGGTTAATTTTTTATGACCTTTATAAACTATTTTAGACTAGAACTTGGGAACACGTCTTTAAGATTAAATGTGTAAATCCTTTTGTCACAGGATTGCTAAGCATTTTGTAGACTTCTTTGTTTCGGAGGAAAACTCCAAAATCTATAAAGAAATTCTGTTTGTGACAATTATTGTAAAAGGAAGAGTCTGCTCATGAGGAATTCCAAGGTTTTCAATGGGTGCCATGACTACAATAGTGGCCTAATAGAAGGGAGCTGATTTCTCTGAATGCAGGGCTTCTCAGGTTGTGTGTCAGTTGCTGTTCCTACACTCCAGAGCACTTGGAGGAACAAATTGTCACCAGAGTCATCACTTTGTCCTGGCCCTACTGCTGCCTTGGCCAAAGAAATTGGAGAATTGGAGAACCTCTCTTCTGTGGCAGTGCACAAGTGTAAAACACTGAGCTGCTTTGAGAAATTGCACTGGAACCAATGTCATAGCACATCAAATGAAACAGGTGACAAAAAGTAGCTGAGACTTCAGGTGGGCTTCTTGGCTGTCACAGCTCAGCTCCATTCTAGTGCTTTGTGGTCAAAGCTGGCACTGTGCATATCTGCATTTCCATAGATATATGGGAATCATCTGTTTCCATAGATGTATCAGATCCATCCAAAGACGGATCACATCTGATAACAGCACCTCTGGAACAGCCTGCTGCATGTCAGAGGAACTAGCCTCCTGCACAGAAAAAGCTGTTCACTCCTCGGTGTGTGAGCTGATTAGTTTCTAAACTAAGTTATTTACATTTTGTTTTCCTAATTAATGCTCAGAATGAATAAATTGGCAGTAATAGAATATTGGCAAATTAGGTACCAATCGTGTCATCTTTGTTTAGGGGATAAATTCAGCTAAAGAGTCGCTGTCCGGAGTTGGATGCTGACACCGTAAAACCCCAAGTACTTTTTGTACTTTTTGGGTTATGTAACTTGAAATAATATCTTTAATCAACAGATTTAAGTGGGATAAGTAACTGTGATAGGGAGAGGGTGCCTTTTCTTTGTCTGACCACAATCTGAGATCCGGACGAGCATGTTAAAATTTAATATATTTCTCCCATCTACATCAGTCTAATGTAAGGTATTGTCCCACCTATGAACCTTGCCTTGTTCTCTGCAGTGAACATTGAAGTGGGCTGACTCAAATGAAAATGTTTCTTTTCTTGCTATGTCAAGCTAAATGAGATGGATTCATGTTGTTTTTGTGGTGGCTAGAATGATGAGGAGCTTGTCCTGGCTGGTATTTGATGAGATCACAGGCAGTTTAGAATTTTTCCTTTAACTTAGCTGCATTAACTTGTTTATGTCTAAGGTTGACATTTTACTCTCATTTGGTGCAACGTCAAGAAACGTGTGTATTTAATCAACTATTGGAAAGTGTTGTGGTTACAATACTTCAAAGTAAATTTTATTTTATTTGGTACTCTGAGATTCCTTCTTTTTGTGTTGGAGTTTTAGGATTTTTTTTTGAAGGATGTAAATAGTAACCCATGGTTGCTCTTTAATGAATTAATTAGTGGTTTATAACTCAATAGCCTCATTTGATCACCCACCAAATCAAAAATCCTATTTCAGGCTGAATGCAGAAAAAGACACGAAGGTATTGCACAGCACTAGTAATAATTGTGCATCTTTTTGTGAAAATAAGACTGGTTAGGAAAGTTTCTTCTGCTTTTAATTTTCATACAAGAAGTATCTCTAAATATAATTGACCCAACCAGGCATGACTGCTGCTTGTAGTCTTCTTTAGAATACTGAAGAGTAACTAGAAACGTACAGTCACATCATTTTGTGCAGAAATCTGTACCTTCTGCAGGCTGCTGAACAATACAAAATGTGTTATTGATCATATACATGATTAGATGGAGGTTAGTGGAGGGGATACCCTCTGTAAATTTCCTTTGATCCTGCTAAATGTTGTTACCAGTGTGCTACAGGAAATAAGTGAGTGTAATGATTTTAGAGTGGCGTTATTGTTGGTTATATCAAAGATGAAACACTGCCTGTGTTCCCTTAGCAGACTTTACAGTAGTGCCACCATGAAAGATCTGAAGATCATTATTTACTGGAAATAAAAGAACAAGGCAGAAATCGATTACTACGACACTAGATTTATGTCTCCGTTGCACTCTATATACATCTCCTATTTGTTCTAACTTCATGGAAGGATATTTAATACATAATGGAAAGAGGCTTTTGTTTTTGATTTATTTTTTGTTTATTATTTTTGGCATTCCTTGGAGAAATTCTGGAAATCAATACTTGATGTGAGTGTGCCTGTATGTAGGTAGTGGGAGGCAGTGGCAATTGATGTATCTGTGTGTTTTTGAGCTGACGTACATCTGGCACCCTCAGGACTCTGTTGTTGCAGTACAATGTGCTCAGCCTAAGTGAGGAGAAAGTCATATTTCTTCCATCATCTGTTTACATAAAACAATCCAAGAGGCATAGATAAATTTGGGTAGTTAAGTTCAAGCTTGGAAATCTGTCCTACTGAAGCATTTAGTTGCAAGTGTACATATTTCCTACATCAAGATGAGAGATGAAGACAGATGATGGAAAGCATGAGCACAGACTGACTCAGAATGAGGCAGGGGATGGTGGGGGATGCCAAGTGCTCAGAAATTTCAGGCAAAGTTACAGATTGCGTGAAAATGGACATGGCTTTTCTTTCTTGTCTTTTTATCTGACAGATGGCACTTTGCTGACTTTTGCTCTTGCCCTAATTCCAGCTGAGCATTTTAGATATTACAGTTTCCACAGTCCTGTGGTAAGGAAAAATGCAAAACACTGCTCTTCTTGAGATGAAATAGTGGGATTTGTTTTAAAAATCCTAAAGTTAGTCACACTCTGCAGCAGGATTAGACCTTAGAGAGGTTTGAAATCAAAGTCAGTTTGTTGTCACACAGATACCTTTTGGTAATATAACATGTAAACAGTGGATGAAATAAAAATAGGATCAACTAGCTGACTGCTTGGTGCATGGAAAGGTGCAGATCAAAGGCAGAGATGCAATGTCACAACACAGAGAGCCACACAAAGTACCCAAGAAAGAGCACAAATTTACCTCAGATCCCCTGCCACCACAGCTGTGCTCTCACAGGATATAAAACATGAATTTTCCAGAAAAACAATCCCCTTTCTCAAACAAGCATGAGCTTTGGAAGCTTGTTGCTACTCCTTTTTGACTCCTGATATCTCATTCATAGAAGAGCTTATTAAAGCTTCACTTAGGTGTGTGTAATCTTCATAAACCATGATCTTTGACAGTATTCAAGACCCTTGTGGGAGCAGTTGTTTCCTTCCTGCAGAGAAGGTTTCAGTGTTGTGTACCTGAAAAACCAGTGAATGAACTAGTCACTGAAATGTGGCAAGATTAAATCTGATAATTCTCACACTTGCTCCTGGTGTGGTGGGCAGGATTGAAGGAAGGGAAGGCTTTCTTGATGTCTTCCCTCTCTCCCAATTTAGATAAGTAATTTGAGTATTGTTGGTTCACATTGTGGTAAGTGTAATCTGTGGGTCACTTGTGACCGTTCAGGTTATTGTGGATGTTTGGTCCTGTGAAGCAGCACTAGGCTTCATCCAGAAAAAATACCTATTTTTAAAAATTCAGGGGCAACTTGGAAACCCTCTACTTGCATGGCTTTGTGAAACATTAAAATGCTTCCCCTTCTGCACAGATTAGGGACAAAGGGGAGAAAAAAAAAACCAAAACCAGCCAACCCTCATGCTGTTTCCCAGGCTGAATTGTTTATTCCCTTTGTTCCTTATTGGTTTTAGTCATGATGATGAGCAGTAGATGGCCAACTGTAGTAGTCTGGTGTTTTTCCTCTTCAGCACTGACCACTGCTAAATCAGATTCTGGATAATAATCTGTGGTTATGCAGTTTTGAAGACGCCTCTATCTTCCTAAAGCATCTCTCACTAACAATTTCTAGCTGATGTATATAGCTTTGTGAAAAAGAGTCAGCATCAGCTGAAGCCTCACACTACATCTCCACCAGGGCTTCGTGGAGCAGAGGCAATCAATATCCTCAGTTAAGTTTATGAGGATGCTGTGAAACCCTCTAAATGCAGTGGCATTCCCTTCAACCTTTCTTGTAGCCCATCAATTGCAGACTAAAAGGTCAGTCTTACTGTAGGAAAAGTCCACCTTCAGTAATGATTTTTTTTTTTTCTTACTTTTCCTGCTAGGGCATGGGTGGAAATGTTTGTTTTGGCAGGATCTGTTTCTTTATAACAAAGCTTTCCAAAAGAGCCAGAGGACAGACCTTCTCTGTGCATGTCTTGTTATCATTATTTCTGAATCCTCTCTGGTGAATCAGAGGTATTTTGAGGCTTGTGACTGTCTGCTCCAAGTAGTGGAACAGCCAGTGGTGATGCACAATCTGTACTGAGCTGGTAGGGAAAAAATGGAGCTTCCAAAAGTAAGTGCCACATTAGCTTGTTAACAATTTCCTGCTTTGCTGTCCTTCTTTCTAAAATAATTACAATTTTCCATTAAGAACTCCATGAGGTTAGAAAACAACTGTAAAGGAAATGCCTGTCTTGTACATGCCTTAATGTTCTCTTTCCTCTTTGAGTATGTATGCAAAGTTTCTCATATAATTGGTTGTCTGAATCCAGGCAAAGAAACAGTCCTGGTGTCCATGGCTGGATGTTTCTCTACCCAAAACTTAGCCAGGAAAGAGGTTTCAGCAACATTACGTGTCTCAACCTCTTTGGAGCAGAGCTTTTGGAAACTCGTTTCATTAATGGTCAGTTATTTAAAAAATTGCCAGCAGTAGCAGAGTTCTATTCAACCTGGTGCTCTGGCTGCAAGTAGAAAGAATTTGTCTATTGCTGAGCAGTTCTGAATGCAGCTCTCTAATGTTTTATGGAAAAACTGTCACCAAATGCATATGCCTTCATGTATATTCAGAAATTACTTGAGAAGTTCAGCAAATAATAAAGGGGATAGAAGGAGAGGAAGAAATACAAAGTAAAAATCTTGAAAAATACAGTGCATTTGAGTATACACCTTTTTTAAATAACAGGAGTAATTCAAAGCGAAGATCTTAATCATCATCTTTGAAATGGCAATTTCTAACCCTGAATTCTGAGTGAAAGCCTTTTTGCCAGAGTCAAATCTCACCCTGGGGGAAAACCATATGAATCCTTCACATTAGGCTGGATGGGAGTGCAGAAGTGACATTCCTTCCAATTTTCCACCCATGAACTGAAGGCTTTTGTCCTGTAAAACAGCTTTTAGGACTAGGACAATTTGTTTTCCAATACCTGGAGTGTTCTGAGTGCTGTCTTCCATGTTATGCTCAGGGTAGTTGTCAGGTAGCAGCATAACAAAAAAAAAAAAAAAAAAAAAAAAAAAAAAAAAAAAAAAAAAAAAAAAAAGATCAAGTTGTATAGAGTGGATGTTTCTTTCTCCTTTTTTTGAGGCTGTGCCCTTGGAGTCAGCAGCTGCCAGTGGGTTGCTGGTGTTGGACTGTAGGGAGGATTTTATCTGGATAGCTTAAAAAGACACAGAAATGTACTGAAAGAAGGAATTTATGTAAACAGCAAGTATGTTGATGGTAATTTGGTATGAGGTCTTGCTGTGGGTTAGGTTAAGTGGAAGCTGCTGTTTGTTAATGACTTGCCAGCCTCGTGCTTCCACAAATGGATTTATTACGACGTACTACTCTGAAGACAACTGCCCCATTAGCTTTGCTTCACAGTTCCTCTGCTTGGGGAAACCTGGCATCAAACACGATGCCAAAGGCAATTGGAGCTTATTCTCGGGGCAGGCAAGTCTCTTGTGCCTGTGCCTCCAGGAAAACCTGCTGCAGTTGGACCTCTGCCCTTTGTGCCAGTGCTGTGAGAGCAGCCTCTCACGGTGGTTTTTCAGAACTAAACCACAGGCAATCGGATTCCAGGCAATCCCAGACTGGAGGTGTCTTTAAGGACCATATTTTAGCAATTCATTAGCACGTCTTTAGGAGAGGCTGGTATGGGACTAATAGGTGGTGGAGAGAGAGAGGGGCATTGGCCAAAGCAGCAGATGGGAACAGAAAGGCGGTGGAGAAGCTCTGGATTCCTCTCAGAGGGATCTCATTGCTCCTCCAGCTCTGTCATTGCACCCATCACTATGGCAAACTCCCTACCTTCCCTGGATTCTTATGCTCCAGAAAACAGGCACATTTGTGGTGCAACTGTTCTTCCTTGCCTGACAGTGATCAGGGGTACTTTTGGACTCGTTCTGGATTGAGAGCTGGAAACACATCATATAACTGGGTCAGGGAAAAACAGACTCTGGTTGTGCCCCATCAACCAGGTATGGGGTTACCACACAAATTCAAGAGAGAGTGGTGCAGCAGCTGCTCCAGAAGGGTGTTTTTGCTTTTCTTTAGGTAAAGGCAGACTTCAGTTCTAGAGAAGCCTCAAATTATTTTCCTTTGATTTTACCAGTTTTAGGGCAAGCCATAAAATATTTAAGATTTATCAGTTTAGAGGTGACTGTAAACAAGTGAAAATGTAAGATTAAAATAATAATAAAAAAATTGTAACCATCAAGTCCATCACAAAAAGTACAGTACATTGTGCTGCTACATCTCAAGTGGTCTGAGTGCGTGTATATATATATATAAATACAGATGTGAACACATGTTTTCAACATCTACGCTTCCAGCTTTGCACCCACAGCAGATCAGCAAGATAAATTCCATTCTAGAAGGGAATACACACTATCTGCAGATCATCTTCTGTGTTAGAAGCCTGGCACAGTTCCAGCTTGGATTACTTTTGTCCTCTGGTGTTTTTTTGTTTTGTTTTTGTTTTTGTTTTTGTGTTTTTTTGTTTGTTTGTTTGTTTGTTTTGGGTTTTTTTTTTGTTTTGTTTTTTTTCAGTTTGGCTTTTTTTTTTTTAAATTCTGTGATGAGGGGAAGGACAAACCCTTCTCTGGAAGTACTGCCAGTCATATAAGGGGTGACACAGACCTTGTTCAGCACATGACAAGAAGAAGGCTCTTGCATGGTAAAGGTTGGGAGGTTGTAAGGAGCCATTAGACAGATTAATGAACTTTTGTATGGATGTGTTCAGAAAATCACTACATGGAACCCTACTTGGCTGGGCATCCTTTGCTCTGAAGAGCACCTGAGGTACCATTTTCCCCCAGCAGCTCCAGCAAGCAGAAGAAACCACCACAAGTGCAGCCCTTTAATCCTGCCACTGCATAGAGACAGCAGGATTTGATCAAGAACTGTTTGCTGAGGAAGGAGTTCTGACCTGGAAGCACAATGTAAATGATGGTTACTCTTCCATGGCTCCCTCTGCTTGCAGGCTTCTGTTTCAGGACAGAGAGTCTCTGACACCATGGTCATAATTCAAAGCGTTTTCTAAATAAATTATAAATACAGCCAGTGAAGAGCTAAATGCACCATATACTAGATTTCAGTGATGAAGCCTCTGATTAATATAATGAAAAGCCTGGTTTAATTCCATTACCTTCCATTAGCTCCCATCTTCCCTTTTTTTAATAATTGTTTCTAAGGCTCTGTGTACTTCATCCCTGCTGGGACTTTCATCCCACATTTATTCAAATGAGACTTCTGCTTTCCGAACTGCACCTTTCATCAATCTCCTATTAATTAGCCAAATGCCACATCATATTATACATTGATGCATTCAGTCAAGCATGTGCCATAAGGAGAGGAGAGCCCATGGTCTGTCCTGGCTCCTCTCAGGAGCTGGTCATTGGTATTCCAGGATAAGTCAGCTTACTGTAATTTGAAATTGGTCTGCCGTCCCATTAGGAATCTGCCTGATCAATACCAAGTGAATTAGAGTTTCAGTGATCTGATTAACTCCCCATTATTTTCTACCCTGGCTGATTTAGAATGCATGATGAGACAATATTCCAGTTTCTTTGCTTTATCCCAGTTTAAATGAAATATAGACATCTAAGGAAGCAGTGGCTGTGCATTTGATTTGTCTGTGGTGTTATAAAGTCAAACACTGTGAGTGTCTGCCTTGCTCTGACAGCTGGGGGCGAGGGCTGCCATGTCGCACAGAGGCTGGAGGGAACAGGGGCATCTTTCCACACTACTGCTCCTTTCTGGCTCATCCATTCTGTTCCTTGGTTGGGCAGCCTTGGGTAGACTTACCTAATTTAGGGTAGGGTCTCCCTGAGTTGGTAGGTGGCCACACCATTTCTGGTCCTACACCTCTGTAAGTCAAGATTTAGAGGCAGAAAATTCTCTGCACTGACTCTCTGTGAGCCTGAGAAAGGGTCTAGATGTGCAGTGGAAATGTGAGAGTTGCTCTAATTCATGGGATCTCTGCCATCATGGAAGAGAGAAGTTAGGAAATCTCATCAAGTTTTGACAGGTCACAAACACTTCACCTTTAGGGTATGGATGATTATTTTGTGTTGGCAGCTTGTGGATGCAATCCATAAATGGAGCTTCCAGTTGCTGTTTTATTACAAGTATATAATAACATGAAATAGGACCAGAAAAAATGACCTAATTTTGTGAGTCCAGAAGGTAGATTTTAAATAGAAAGCTTGCTGGCTTCGGGTCATTTGCTAATCTTGAAATGATGCTAATAGATCCCACTTATTTTTTTTTTTTTTTTTTTTTTAATTCTTGCACTTCCAAGGTAAAAAGGCTTAGTGTTTTTACTGCCAATTTTTTTGGCAGTGCCTGTTAATATTGGCCTGTGGAAACAGGGGTGAAAAAACCAATCCTGATGTGCTGCAAAGAACTGTATAACCTGATAGGCCAAAACAGTTGTAGCATTCACTGGTCACTGGGTGTGGAAAAGAAGTAAGATAGTCAGAAAAGATTGCCTTTGTAATAGCTGGAGGTGTTTCAGCAAGGTATTCTTACATAAATAAGTTGCCCTGAAAAAATCAGGCCTCTCCACCTATGCACACAAAAGACAAAAAGGAAAAGGTTTCTCATAGTGCTTAGATATTCAGAGAGGATTTGGACCCAAAGCTGTATTTTAAAATGTGCAGTCTTAATCTGTCAGTAGACAAGAATTTAAAAATACTTTTAAAAAATGAGAAAATTATTTGGGAACGCTGCAGATGCATTTATTTTAGGAGACAAGATCTTGTTTGTATTCTCCTTCAAGGTGTTCATAGTGTCCTAACCCCTTTAATGCATTTCAGGGCATCAAGTAATGAGCAGGGCTGCACATTTTGTGTGCCAATAGGCAAAAAAGCAGGTCAAAATCTGCTTAATATGTGCAATGTGTATATTAATATTAATTTCTCTCTTTTACAAATTAATATAGATTTGCTGAGTAGTACATGCATAATGCATAATGTATATACATAAAATGCAGTATGTATATACATAAAATTTTAATGTGGACATACTTTCCTACCTTCTGCCAGTGTACATCGACATAATTTTAGTGCTTCTTCATTGCTGCTTCATGGACTGTTTGCAGGCTGTGGTTTTTTGGGGGTGTCCTTGTTTGGGGGGATTGTGTTTATTTGGGCTTTGGTTAGGGTTTTTTTGGTTCTTTTGTTTTGGTTGGGGGTTTTTTTGTGTATGTGCAGGGGTTTTTTTTAATTTGAGAAAAGAAAATACAAGAGAGGAGATTAGCAAGTGCCACGAGCTTGAGTCATCTGTGGACAGTGAAACTGAAAACTGACTCCCCGAGTTAAGGCTCTTCAGAGGTCCTGGGGCAGGATGTCACCGGTGGGATGGTAAAGCTCTGTACGTAGCCCACTAGAGGGTGACAAAGCCTAATGTTAGGGACATGGAGGTGACACTGGGGGTCCAGAACACTTGGCATTCTCCTTGCCTGCCTGGGGTGCACACCCTGGTCCACCTGCCAGCTTAATGTCCATGTTTAATAGCATAAAAAATCCCTGCCTGAGAAAGCTGAGCCTTCAGCTCATAGGTAACAGCCACCTCAGGAAGCTCCTCAGAGTATCAAAAAAATGGAGGAAACAACTGAAAAATTAAGGGAAAATATAATAGAGCAGATGCAGGACGGCTAATGGATCCTCAGTACCACATGCAAGGGCTGAAAACAAGGCATTACATGGTCAGTTTTAGCAGCAAATAGGACCAAGGAGCTGCACAGAGATGGCCACAAACTAACTTTGTGAGCCAATGGCCAACTGGTTTATTCCAAACCCGCTGGAGCTGGTGGGAATGTGGCCTGTTGACTTGTCTGGGTTCCAGTCATGACCACAGCAGAAAGGCACACTGTGGTGTGTTCCACCAAACAGAGCTCATCCTTGGGCCGGAAAGAAAGCATCATTCCTTGGGTTTGTGGGGTTCAGGCTCATGAAGATAAAAATGACACATTTCCAGGATAAATATTGTGAGCTGGGTGGCTTTATGTTTGAGTGCTATGGACTGGCTCAGTATTAGTCAGGGATTGAGGCAAGAAAACAGGAAGGGGAGAAAAAGGAGTGTTGGTAAACATTCATGTAAAATGTTGGGCTAAATTAGCAATAAAGCCATTTTATAATTTTAAAGTATTGCAGTAACATTAAAAAGGGGCTAGTCATCTCTGGAACTGTGCAAACTATGGAATCCTAAAAATCTGTAGGATATGAAAGAAGTTTGTGACAAATTTAACATGTGATTTGCTACTTCAATGTTTTATTATTATTTCTGAGAAACCCATACAGGACTCTATTAATTAAAACTCAGACTTACACTTTGCCTCTATAAGATTTAGGAATTAGTGTGATTTTACCTCATTAGTGCATTTATTGCAGTGTTCATCCTTTTAATTAAGCATTAAGTCCCTCCAAGGTGAGTTTTATCATCCCATAATGCATCCGGGCTTTCATTTCTTGTCTAAATACACATTAGGGGATGACAGCCACTTTGGAGAAACCTTAATTGTGTTATCACTGAAGTTTGAGTCTTTTATTTGTCTGGGTTTGGGTGATAGGTTTAAATTCTTTAGGGGCCTCTGCAAGGAAACACTGTCATGACAGTTGTGCCTGTGTGGGTAGGAAGGCTGAATTCAAAGGGCTTGAGAAGGAACCTGAGCCAGTGCCCAAAGAGGTTCCCACTGGTCCTGGTGGCCTCTGGAATGGGATCCAGGTGGTGCTGAGCACACACAGAGGATTGTTGACATAAATCACATCACACTTAAGCTTCCCAGCCAGCTGGTCAGGGTAGTGGTGGGTGCCATCTCACATGGCCAGCTGAGCTGTAAAGTGGCTACTGCTCCTGGATGTAAGGCTCAGACCTCCTGGGGGCCTCTGCTTCCCAAGTAAAACATGGAGGGATTGAGCCCAGGCTCCTGTGGCACCAAGCTGGTCATCACTTTAATGGAAACAAGGGGGTGTCTTGTATGTATTCACATACGCCGTGTATACACACCTGTGCATATACATAAAAAATGGGGCTGTTTTTGCCCTGAAGGATTTGCAGTGCTGCACCTAAAGAACACCAGGTGAGCATGCAAAGAAGTGATGTGCAGTGACCAAAGAGAAGATTTCTATACAGAAGTTATGCCTGCAGACATTCTCAGCTGTGAATACAGTCCTGTTTAAATAGCTGTTGGTGCAGTATGGGTATATGTATATCTCTCACAGGGGCACAGGTGATATCAGGCTACTTCAATAAACATTTTTGCTGTCACCAGATGGCAATGTAATGATATTTTGCCATTATTTTTCCTTGATATGTCACTGCCAACTTGTGCTACTTGGTGTTTTCCTACAAGCCCTCAATAAAACACTTACCTTTTCAAATTTAAAAAGGCCCAACAAACCAACAGTTTCTGTTTCCATTTGATTTTGTTGCTAACTTCTTTGTTTAAAAGAATAACTTTATTCATTTAGAAGAGCACATGAATTAAGACATTTGCTGCAAATGCCTGCCTTACAGGTCCAAACCTCTCAGGTCAAATAGAAAACCTTGTGATTTATTGTCATGGCTGTTACTGCTATTAATAGTAATACACAGAATTTTTTTGTTAAGTGTATCATGACTGTAAAATTATGGAGTTGGGCAGCATCACAGACTTTTTTCAGTAAACAGAAAAGGCTGAAAAATAGAAGATTGGTGATAAGTCAGAGTAAACACCCAGAAATTAGGAAAAAATACTGCTATTTTCCTGAGCTGTGTTACTCCTGACTAAGTGGCAATAATGTTGAATTTAATAAAATTAAAATTGTGAAGCTCAGCAAAAAATCTCAGCAAATAGACTTCTAAGCTCCTTAACTATTATTATGAAGCTGGGACATTCTCATGTTTTTCAATCTAAAAAAGAAAAAGAGAATATTTTTTATTGTTCTCAATGCTAGTACAAAATGTACCATTAAAATAACCAACACATGATTCCTGGACTGGATCTGGCACTTTGAGACAATCAAATTAGAAAGTCTGATCCTTTTCTACGCAGGTGTAAATCAAAAGATGTTCTCCTGAAGTAAGTTTGGACTGTGTTTGCATGGAAGTGCCCTGAGGAGCAACTGAGTCCCATATAGCAGTGCTTTTTAAACAACATGGGGTATTTGTGGTTTAGTGCTGCCAAATTACTTTCCCTAAATTTCAGTTTTCTCCTCTGTAGGCAATCCGAGCGCTGTCCCCTAGGAGAGTGATAAGATTACTTTGTACATTTGCAGTGGAGCTGTAGTTGGAGGTCCAGGTGTAGGGCTTGGCCCATCCTATATAAAGAGATTATCAATTCTGAATATAATCTTAGGAAAAGTTAACTTGCCCTGCTTCAGTAATGAAAAGTCTCCTATTTTTCCAACAAATTACAAGAAAAGGCTTTTATTGTATAAGAAATCCAGCCTGGCACTCTACACAGGGTTCAGGAATCCCCTTTTGATCCCAAGTACGGATGCTCAAGTTCTGTAAATTTAATAAAAAAGATAAAAACCCCCATGGCAGTGCTTATACCAGAAGCAATAAACTCTGATTAGATCTCCCTGTTTTTGTATCAGTCCCTTCAGCTTCCACAGAGGTGAGAGTTCTGGGTAAGATAATGGCTTTAGACAAATGCTGGAGCATATCAAGTTTAAAGAGCCATTCATATCTCACAATATTTAGGAAATTAAAACAATCAAGTAAGTTTTCTGTTTTAACTGTCTGTGCCTTTTCATCATTCATTGCTGCATAACTGAGGCTGTATTTATGCTCTTAGTTCATGCTCTGGGTGTCTATCTCCATCAGCTCATCTTTATTAACCTATAAAGCAGTGAAGAGTCCTAACCAAGCCATCAGGTACCATCAAAACATCAGAGATGCTTCTGGTGTTTGTGTCTTATTGTTGGCACTTAGAACTGAGGGAAATGAATGTCAGAAGTGCAACAACATGCTTGTCACCCATTTCTCTCAGCACAAGCAACTGAAGAAGGGGAAAGATTAGGGTGAAAGGCAGGGGGGACCTGTTGTGTTTCCCCAGGTAGACTTCATGGGCTTTAACTGGTACTGAAGTGCAATCTGTGTTTATGCAAAGCCAACTGATGATAACTGAACCTCGAAACTGAGATCTGAGTCAGCAACTTTTCCTAAGTCACCTTCATGGTTGAAAAAACACAGGTAGAGATTGCACATTGTCTTCTCAGTAATAAGTTCCTTGATATGAACTGGGTTGAAAGAAACAGAGATTAGGAAGTCTGTAACTTTTTTTTTTTTTTTTTTCTTAAGCCAGGGAAATGTTCTGTATTCAGTTCTAAATTTGGAAGATGATAATTTATAAATACTATTGTAGTGAGTATTCTCAGACTTCAGTTGTGGTTTGGACAAAAAATTGCTCTTACTTGCCTTTTCTCACTATGCCTGTTATGTGAAGCTGATGAATTTAGAGAAATAAAATAATTCACTGATATTCTGTGCTATTGCCAAAAAAAAAAAAAAAAAAATCAGGTGTATGGAATCCCTTGAGTGCTGGACTCATGTATTGGAAAGTCATTTCCTGGGTGAAAGACTCCTTATGCTGAGCTGAGGTGCTTGAAGCTTTGGGTGTTCCTGCACTACATATTTCCAGGCCTTTATTCTCACTGCAGCTGGGCAGCTGCTTGTCACAGAACAGCAAATTCTTTATTTTGCTTGAGCAATATCAAAATATTACACCTGCTTTTGATAAAGCCCATGAAACCTCTGCTTCCTGGGCTGCCAGTGCACATTGCTGGCTCATGTTGAGCTTCTCTTCCACCAATACAACCAGTCCTTCTCAGGGCTGCTCTCAATCCCTTCACTGCCCAGCCTCTACTTGTGCTTGGGACTGCCCTGACCCAGGTGCACAACCTTGAACTTGGCCTTGTTGAACTTCAAGTGGCAAATCTCCTCAACTACAATGCTTGAAGCAGCAGAAGCCTCAGGTATATTATAAGAGGTGGTATGTGTGAGGGAGGATTGTCCTCTCACAGCTTTTAGAGAGCTGTTTGAAGCAGCAAGGATGGTGCCTTACACTGGAGCAGGTGTGTATGCAGTGTTTTTTGCAGACAGCATCAACTCAATAGAGAAAATAAGTGCAAATATAATCACAAACCAGGGAACCCTTGCCTGACAACATAACATGAGTCTGAAAAGGACATAAAGGACAGGATATTAAAGACAGTGCTAGGGAAGGGGCAGGCTATTAATCCATGTCAGTGATGCCAAATGGGTCTTCTGCAATTGAACATCTTCCAGCAGAGACATTCAGCAGTCCAAGCATAGAGCTTGGCCTATCTTTCACCCTACTATCTGATTTCTGGGGAAAGAGCAGTAAATATTTTGCAGGAAAGTGTAGCTGGTGTGAACAGGATTGAACTGGAGCAGTTCAGGAAGCACTGAGTTTGATAAATCCTCCTGTTCATGAGACAAGCATGCTCTCTGTAAAGCTGTACAGAATTAGCTCATCCCAAACATCTTAGAGACTGTTTGTAGACAGAACTTGTGGCAGAAGTTTATTTTCTCATAAATTTGAGAGAAATATTACCTGACAATTATTCTCAGGTTACAGCAACAGTCTTGGGCTGCTTGAAGTCAATGATGCAGCACTGGGGGTCAGATGGGGACCTGGAATGTCAGGTTGGAACCTGATCCATGCTCTGTGCTTGCCTCTGGTTTAGGTCAGACCATGAGGAAAAAGTTTCACTTCACCCCTGAAGAAACAGATGTCTTTGGCCTTCTAGAGAAAGCGGCTGCCAAACCTGCTTTTGCCCTTTTTGAGTGAAAAAAGTATCAGAGAATGGGAGGGATGGGCTCCTACACAAGCTGTCTTTTTATTGAGTTTTAATTTTCTCAGACTCCTATTAGGTGGAGAGAGTGAGGCCCAGATGAACCTGCTCAAGCTGCCTGAGGAGGCCTGGAGACAGCCAGGATGTGGTGTCACACTGCCCATCCTGGTGTTTGTCTTCCAACAAACTGAGGGATCTGCTCCTGTGGCACACTGCAGTGTAGACACATGCACAGCTAGGGCTTGTGCTTCATTTCCCTCCCCTTCCTCCCAGGGACCATATAAAAAGATCCTTTGTAAAGCAAGTTTATAAATAATTTAATGGCAGATATAAAAAGCTTTTACTTTTTTTTTTTTTAAACTGGCCTTTTTTTTTTTGTAAATCTGTCTTCATGAAAAACATTCCTAGCAAAGTTCACACAGAGAAGGTTTAAAGTTATTATTAGGCACATAAATTGACTGCTTCCTCATTTATATGCAGGCAAATTTCTTTAATTTATTAATCTGATTTGCATAGAAAATTATGGCACTCATCACTGAGAAGTCTCATTTAGGAAAGGTTTTATAAAGCTGTAACTAATTAGAAATAGAAGAAAATACATAAATGTGTTTCATTTTTTGCCTTTGAAAACTTATTTTCTTTAGATATAAAATACAATTTAAAAGGTACCTATTGCAAGCATCTGGAGCCTGTTTGAAAATTGTTTCACAAATACATATTTTGTCTTCTTAACATTGAATTCAGGACAGAGGAAAAAGTTTATTGAACTTAACTTTAAAGTTCACAAAGGGGAAAAAATAGCTTAGAGAAACTGTTCCGTGGTAATGTAGGAAGACACTTAATTAACTTGGGCTTCATTTAAAACCGTACTGTAAATCTTTTCAAAATGAATCAAAGTCCCTGCTGAATTATATCTTAGCCAAGTTTTACAGTCAAAAGGCTCTTAAATCAGTAAGACCTGTCACTGTGAGAGCTGTGGTAGTGTTTTCACATTCTCTGCAAGCTCATCTGCTCTTGGACTTGAAAGTCTTTTCCCCGGGTCCATTTGCTCTAGCAACAGCTGGCTGTTTGAGGCAGCACATTAGCAGCTCACAATTAAACAATATTCCAGCTAATTTGAGCTCAGGCAGATGAAGAACATCAGTGACAGTGAGTTTCCTCCCTCCCACCCTCTGTTTGTTCAGTTCTAAAAAAACTTTATTTTACTTTAATTGCTCCTTGGAGACAAGGTTGCTAGAATTCTCTCTTCATCGCAGTGTCCAGCTGAGAAATTGTTCTCCCATCTTGCTGAGGCAAAAGGAGAAAGCTTTCAGCCCACACAGGCTGCAGATGTGCAAGGGGGCAAACTGGGGGAAGCAATGACAATTAAAGAGCATATGGTCAAAAATAAATCTGTACAGTAGTGCCAGTCCATATTAATCACAAGATTAGAATAACAGCGTATCTGTACAAGTAGCATGCTAAATCTCCTATTACATTTACTAGCCTTCATATATCTGGATCTGCATGTTTATCAGGGTGTCTTATATGATATACTATATGAAGTGAGGGAGGATTTATAGTACGTTTTGTGTAAATGGGCCTGATAAAAACCAAAAAAAAAAAGGGCTGGTAAAACATTAACATCTGGAAAGACGTATGTCACTAGAACAGCACACACCAAGCAGGCGTGTGAATGTGTGAAAGAACAATGTAATTAAAGCTTTATCTTAGCAGAACTGTAGTGTGCTGAGCTCTTCACACATCTGGGTAAAAACGTAGCAAGTTTTCATCTCAAGTTTAGCACTGTGAGGAGGCTTCTTGCCACAACATTGTTGTCAAGTTGCTTTGAGATCTTGGGGATTTGTTAGTGGGATTTATCGTAGGAATAACTTCATAATCTTTTTGAATGGATCTGTTTTGCTCTGGACATGTGTTCTTTGGGGGGAATGAGGGATGGGCAGTACTAAACCAGGGGAGATTTTCAGTGTGCATGAGCTTTATCAACCAAAACAAGACTTTAAACAAGTCTCCTCCTACTTGTGTTCTGCAAGGAGTGAGTAGAAAGGGAACTGATGGCACTAGCCTTTGTATGACCTTCATAGCCTCGTCTGTGTTAGACGTGCATGGTCTGGACTGGGAGCTGCTCCTCCGTATGCAAGCATGAAATGTAAATTTTGGGATGTTCTAACACTGTCTTAGAACTTAGGTTTTGAAACACCCTTTCCAAAATGGCTGCCCTTCCATCACTCAGGGTGGTGCAGAACTTTAAAAACTGAATTATCTCTTAAAAAACAAACCAGTGTGACTATCTACTGTAAAAATTAAGCACTTAAGTATCCATGATAAAGTATGTGGAATTTTTCCTATCAGGACTTCCATGAAGCTATGAACTTTCTGTAACCTGGTTTTCCCAGGGGTAACACACAAAGGGATAATTCGCCTTGCAGAAGGATGGTGGCCTGTGGGAGGCAGGTGGGTAACAGGGATACTGAGTTGGGAGTAGCAGCCACACCAGGCAGAGTTCTGTGTGTTGCTGCTGTCACAGACCATTGGGTGTTACTCAGCCTCAAGCTAGAACCAAAGGAAAACCCTGCTCTAGAGGAGAAGCTCTTTTAGGCTACCAGAATTCCCCATATCTTCTAGGGATTTTTTTTTTTAGAGGTTAAAAAGGTTTCCATTACCCCATTGGTAGTGACTTCAAAGGATCATTACAAGCCTCAGGCTAAGCTATAAAAGCAGATGCTCTGCATTAACTCTGTATTCCTTGAACAGATGCCTGCCCTTAATATCTTGCTCCTTTTCACCTGGGTTGTACTTTTGTCTTCTTCACCTGCCCTTCAGAGCTCTGAGCAAGCCTTTGTATTTCTCATTTGCAGAAAAAGCATTATCTGGAAGGAAATATAATGAATACACAAAATATTATCAGAAGTACAGGGTGTCCTTGTCGCTGGCAATAGTCACACCCCATCTATAAGCTTGTCTCGGTGTGGCTGCACATGCCAGGGTTGGTTTGTGCAGGAAAGGAATGGGGCTGCTTCAGAAGCATTCTGAATGCTAGTGAGGTGTCTGATGGAGACACTTCATCCGACAGGAAAGATAATAGAATTTTTTTTTTTAAGTCAGCTCCCAAAATAGAGAACTTTTTGACTTGATATTTCAATAGATATGGAATTGTTTATCAGCTTTGCAAGTCACACAAGCTCACGAATCCCTCAGACAAGAAATACCACAGTGGTACCTCTGTCTGTTTGCTCCTGCTCTGCCACCCATCTCCATGTTTTATCTCTAGCCTTATTCAGTAGCTACAGTAAGAGAAGAAATGAAAATTTCCCCTGCTTGGTTGAGAATCTCAGGTGGTCTACAGTCTTATGCCAGTTTTTGAGTAAAAAGGGAGGTGCAACTTTCCTTCAATTAAAGCTTTTTAAAGTTTTGCTGGTAAAAGCACCTGCAGAAAACTTTTTAGATATTCTGACAGCCACTTCTCTTCAGTTGCATCAAAATGTTCTGAGAATGATTACTGAGAATGAACATGCTGCATGCTTGGGGCTGGGTTGTGATATTGAGAGATTTGAGTAGAAGCAACTTAGGAGGGCTGAGCTGCTCAAGCACTACTAAATTCCTCAAAATGGGACACAGTTATTGCACTGCTGAAGCTTTCTTAGGTGGACAGGAACTTTCTGCTGGTCAGCATCTCATTTTTCATGCCAAGTGTTCTGTTCTTTCCTGTTTCCTCCCCAGCACATGATATGTGTGCAGCAGCATTCCTAGATTTACTGCTTTGCATCTGAATGAGGAAGCAGCTGCTGATGCTGTGATGATGCATGCAATCTAAGGCTGCCAGCTTTTTATTCCGGTCTGTGGGGGTTTGCTGTGGCTTCTACTGGGAAGCTTATTGGGCATGGTCAGAGTTTTAGGATGGGCTGGGGACGCAGTTAAAATACAGTTAATGGGATGTCCACATACTCAAGGACTTGCAAATGCTTAAAATGAACCAAACAAGGTCCTGATGTCAGTGGGAGGGATTTTTATTTTCTGCATGACTGACTTCATAGAAATGTTTCTGATTAGTTTCTTTTTATGTGTGATAGTTTCTCAACTGCTGTTACTTTGAGGTTATAGTGTCAGTGCAGGGGTTACAGCCAAAGAGGTGGCTTTGGTTTATGACTCAATTTTTGTGGCAGAATGCACAGAAATTAGTCCTGATTAACAAAATATGATTTTTTTTTTTTTTTTAATGAACAGACTGTGGACAAAACCCTCATATTTCTCCCTTGCTTTGTTCTTTTCACACTTTTTATTTTGAGCTGAACATTGTTACTGAGTAAGTGTAATTCAGCTTAGTTAAGGTCCCTGTGCCTGTGTTGGGCACTCTGCCTGCTAGTTTCTCTCTCCAGGCTGAACTCTGCCTCAGTAAGGATGGAACTCCCCCAAAAGTGTCTTTTCCTCAGTATTTGTGAAATGTGGGAGATTTCTGCAGTGGAGAGCATTAATCAGAGCTATGAAAAGGAGTTTGGGGCTTCATCTCTGTTGGTCTGTCAAATGGAGTTTATGTCAAATGGTGAACATGAAAGAAGACTCTACATGCTGCAGGGAGTAACAGGATAAGAGAGAGATGCAAATGTTCTGTGATTATTTTCAATAAATTACAAATATTTTTCTTTTACAAAAACAATGTGCATACAAATGTGAACAGAAGTTCATATTTAAATAGCTAAAAAGGTCACCTGTAGCCAGAACATTGATCTGTCTGCTTGTTTCTCTAGACATAAGTGGAATAAGTTGCTGTATTTACCTGGAAGTATCTGTTCCTTAAACAATATCCAGAGTTCTTTTGGTTGCACAGTCTTCCCTTTGGTACCTGTTTATTCACTTCAGCTGATAGTATGCAGTTCCTGTCAGTCTTTCTTATATGGAATGTAGCTCTTAAACTGTTGACATGGCAAGTGAGTTTCCTTTCCTGTCTCCAGCTTTCTCTGCAGGAGTGTCATTTGCTTTGTGTGAGAATTGAGTGCTTTTACTTAATATAGCCCTATGCAAGAGTTAGAGGGATCTTTAAGCCTGATGTGCCAGTACTGATGTTGGAGAAAAAGAATTTTCCTTTGCCTCTTGGGTTGTCTGAATTGATGGATGGATGAGTACTTAAAATTTGCTTACTGCTGGTCAAAGATGTCAGGTTAATGATTTCTGTTATCCACACAGAAAATACAAAAGCATGGGGCACATCAGGCAACATAAGAGTTTTCTTCCTTCTCTGACAGTCCAGATCCCACTAAAATTAATGTGAGGGCACATCCTGTCTCAGTCTTAACGTGAGGTAATTATTCTGTGGGTGAACAGCTTAACTTGCATGAACTCTGTGTTTCTTCGTCCAGTGCCTCAAAATGCCTGCATTGCTGGTGCCTGCAATGCTGGTGCATTGATCTTGCATTTCCAAAGAACATATTCATGGGACATCTTCCTTAGGAGTGGAGTGGAAATCTGTATTTTTTTATATTGGCACTTAAAAAAAAAAAAGGATTCTTACCCTTTTTGGAATGGCAAGAACAGCTGAAGCAGGAGAACTGAACAGTATCTTGACTTGCAAGCTGCTGTTTCAAGGTGAGAGCACATTTGCTCCAAGGGTTAGATCCAGCAGCAGTGCTCTTGGCACTTGTACCTTCCACCTGACTGTTGCCAATAAAGGGTTAGAAACAGCAAGACTGTCCTCTGCAATTGCAATGGACATTAGTGCAGAAGAATTCTGAGATGTATGAAAAGAATTGTAGCTTATTCTGATGCAACTGCCCCTCACATTAAATGCTCCAACACCCTGTGCAGCAAAGAAACTGTCACCCTCACATGAGACAGGACTCATGCCCCGTTGCGTAAATCCGTGCTTGATGTTGATCTTGCATTTAAATGCATTGCTGAACTTGGTGGTGTTTGGATAAGACCAACAAGGAATTGTCAGTATAGAAGAAAAATGGAGTGATGGTTCTCGTTGTAGTGTTAGAAGTACTGTGTTGATAACCATGAAAACTCAATAACCATGAAAACTCAATAACTCTCCATAATGGGCCCTATTAAAAAAAAAACAAAAACAAAACCACCACCAAAAAAAAAGACCCTCCACCAAACCAAACCCCATTACACACAAAAAAACCCCCACAAAGCCAAAAAAGAGACCAAAACCAATAATAACTAAAAAAAAAGCCCCCAACAAAACATAAGCCAACCTGTGGCAGGTTTCATCAGTACCCAATTTCCAGAAGGATGAATTGAAAAACAGAAAAGATCAGCAATCTGCCATCACCTTGTGAATCAGAACAACTCAACATGCAACCCAGAGGCCTGTCTTTGGGTTCTTTTACTTGAGGAGTCAGACAGCTTGCTCTGAAGGAAGGTGTCTGGCTTCCTGCTTGGAAGGAAATTAAATTAGCATGTCAGTATATGCTTTGTACATCTGCTGTGTAATATGCTTTGTGAAATGCAGATATCCAGAGCAAGGATGCAGATGCTCCACTACTTGCAGAAGTTAATGACAATTATCCCAGTCTTTGATGGCAAACAAAGTCTTGAGGCTCTCATTTCCACAATCCATCATGCCACTGGAGGCTTGCTGCGGGATACTTCATGATGGGCTGATGACAAAAATATACAAACTCATATGCTGCTGCTGCAAATCAATTCCACTGCAAAGTGGAAATAACTCTTGTACCAATAAAGAATAGCGAGGCCTATGAAAAAATACCTGCTTTCTGAATTTTCAACTTGCAGATAACAGGAGAAGCCATCAATCATGTTAGAGAGCTCTGGTTCCAGCCGTGTTGTTCTTAAAGACTCACCAGATGAAATCGGACAAGACCAGAATATGCAAACCCCCCTGCTTTTTTTTTTTCTTCCATCTTGCTTCTTTCTAGGGAGTTGAGCATGAGAAAGGACCTTTTTCTATTTTCTTTTCCTACTTTTTTAAAAACAAACCTGTGTCCTGCCAAAAGCATGTATATTGGTTAAGTTTGCTGTCAAAATGACTAATTAATTGTTTCACAAATGGCTATTAAGCATCCATTAATGAGATACTCCCTTTCTTTTGGCAAATGGAGATTCTGTGGCACATCTCTTTCCTTGGCACCCCACGGAAAATCATGGCTGAAAGCATGCACAGTTCAATCTCACCACATCTCGTGGGGTGTCTGAAACTATGCTCCAGCTGAAGAGAAGCAAATAGCTGGGACATTTTAACTGTCCAAATTTCACTGAGTAAATTCAGGGGCACTTCATCATTCCTTCAAAACTTCTTTTGTTTCTTTTCTTTCTGCCTTTTTAAGTGTGTTTGGAGCATATCCAGGGCCACAAGGAAATGGCTCCAATGCATTCCATACCTAACACACTCAGACAAATATGTATTCCCTGTTGTCTTGCAAAAAAAAGATTCTCATCTCATGGGCAGCAGATAAAACCTGAAACCCACAGGTTGTGCTCTCAGCATCCCTTGAAATCCACCTGCATTGCCAAAGTGAATAAAAAAAAAAAGGACATCATGCATTGGGATACAGTTTGATTTTGTCATTGGCAGAGATGTAAAATACTCTGAAACAGAGAGTGTCAGCCAGATGAAGTTACACTTTCCTCTTTAATGTAAATTAAATCAGGTCAAATTGCAGCACTAGAAACCCCAAGGCATTTTGCAGCCATTAATTTGTTGGGTTTGGGGAAATAAGAAATGAAATAATGTCTTGATCAAGATAACAGAAGGCTCAAGCTTGAAGTTATTCACAGAGAACCTGGCCTGTTGCTGTTTGTATCCATAGACTCTTTAAAGTTCATTCCACTCTGGTGGGAGCTACTTGAGAAATATATTCTCCATAGTCAAAGAGGTTACTGGGACATATTAAAAACCATCGGCCAATCTTGTTCTTAATTAGTCATGAATTGGTGAGATTTTTGGAAATACAGAAGAATCCACATGTTAAAGAGAGTGAGTCAGCCTCTGCATTGGAATTGTAGTAGTGTTATGAACAAATCCTCGGTGAATGAAAAAGTGTGTGTGGGGCTGTCCTAGTGTTGCCGTGACCCTGGGAGATAGACTGGGTCCTCGATGCTGCAGCTCTGAGGGGGGGGGGGGGGGGGGGGGGGGGGGG
>VZUI01040455.1:0-50920 GCA_013401135.1 Cettia cetti
TCTCCTCTCCTCTCCTCTCCTCTCCTCTCCTCTCCTCTCCTCTCCTCTCCTCTCCTCTCCTCTCCTCTCCTTTTTCATGGAAAAGGGAATTGGGAAGGAGTGCTGAGGTAATTCAGAGCAGGATTAATAAAAAATCCCTCATACATCCATAACCCAGACATGAGATTTTAACATTGGATTATTTGTGTTCCTCAGAGCTGGGCGAATATTTGGGATTCTCTTCTTGGCCACTCATCCTTCATTCATCCAGCCAAGGAATTTGTGTCAGGAAGTGGCAGATCAGTGAGAGTGGAGTACCTGACACCAGGCTGTGACCTGCAGGTCTGGAAGCCTCCACTCCAGGGAATCACACGCTGGATGGGTTTGGATGAGTGGCCAAAAGGCAGAAAAGAGGGAGAGCAAAGCCATTCACTGAACCAAACACAAGGACTGCAGTGTCCCTGCCCTTGGAAGGGCTTGGAACTGGAGGATCTTTGAGTTCCCTTCCTAAAAAAGAAGCCATTCTGTGATTCTAAAATCACCCAGAGCAAATGCAAGGTCCCCAACAGCTACTCCAGGGGGAAACCTGGGAACATCCAGCATGACAATTAACTGCAATTACTGTGACCCAGCAAATCCATGCCAGGATCATCCCAACAGCTCTGCCCCAGGTCAGGCTGGCAGTTCTGCCCCCAGCCCTCGCTGCTGCAGGCAGGTGCTGGCAGGACAGCTGGAAGAGAAAGACAAAGTGCATGAAAAATGCAAAATATGAGGAGTTGGCTCTCAGCTGGCACAAATCAGCCCAGGGTTTTTTTGACATCTGTGGAATTATAACTTGTACTGGATAAAGCCTGGCCTGCTCTTCCTGCAGGGGCTCTGATTGCTGATTTGACTTTGGGGTCTGAGTGCTGCTGGTGCATCACAGCAGCTGATCCTGGGCTGGAAACAGCTTTGCTGCAAAGCCACGCTGCTCTGTTTGCCCTCAGAATTTGCCAGTTGGACCAATTTGTTTGCAGAGCCAGAGGAACTGTGGCTGTGGAGGATGTGGAGGGGTGTGGAGGATGTGGAGGGATGCAGGCAGGTTGCTTGGCAGTTTTATCCTGCCTACCCCTGCTCTGGAGCTGGAGCACCTGCCCAGCAGCCAGGCTTGCAAGCCTGGAAGTGCCTGGCTCTGGCTCCCAGCTCTGCTGCCCCATCTGCTGCTGCTCAGGCTGGCAGTGCCCGCTCCATTTCCCATGGAGGGAGAACATTTCCTTCCTAAGCACAGGAGCCATTCCCCATCCAGCTCCCGCCTGGGTTCCTGCCTGCTGCACAGGCCTCCTGCTGCTGGGTTTTGTCCAGGTCCTGTCCAGGTTTTGAACAGGTTTTGTACAGGTTTTGTACAGCTCAGCACGCTCAGTGCAGCTGCAGAATTGCCACGCTCCAGAGATGTGGTAGAGAGGAAATTCCAGCTAAGTGCCAGATCCAAGGAGCCTGTGAGGACAACAAGGATGCCCGGTGCTGGTTTGGATTCTTGCAAATTTAACATCTCCATGTGCCACCTATCAAAATATTTCCTCCAAAATCCTTTTGGTTTTTGGTTGTTTTAGATTTGTTTGGTTTTGTTTTTTTTTTTCAAGTGTGAAATGCCTGAAGCTGGGGATTTTCCAGGGAAAGGGCATTCCCACCCATCATCAAAGCTTGTCATGTTTACTGTGGAACATTGAGATCCCTAAATTCTCAGCAGCTGCTCTGCTGTCTCTGTGTTTATTTTTTCTCTCCTGTCAGGAGTTAAATTTGGAGGGCACAAAGCACTCCTGTGAATGGAAATGGTGCAGAGGGCTGGAAGAATAAAGGAGAACAAGGACAAAGTGATGTTTATTTTCCCTGGTTCAAAGCTTTAAATTGGCAAAGCCTGACCACTCCCTGCCCTCATCCCCACAGGTGTTCACTCGATTCAGAGACATTTCAAGGGAAACAAATAAAAAGCAACCAGAGGAAAAATTCCTTTTCCTGGAGAGGCATCCACACAACCTGGTGTCTTTTGGGCTGGTACCTTCTGTGCTGGGCTGCTTTCAGTGGGCAGAACTGCTGAGTTTAATGGTGAAACCACAAAAAAACTTGGGAAAGATTCCCAAAACAAAGAAGGAAGAGTGTGGCAGTAACTCCCCTGTTCTCAGGAATGATGCTGAAATGTAGGGGTAGTTGATTCCATGGGTTGGAAAATGCAGTGGCAGCTCTTGGGCTTATTCTCTGATTTGGCCAAAGTTATTAAACATGAAGTGAGCTTGAAAGTGCAACCCTGTTGTCAGAGCCTGGGGCAGCCTGGGCCAGTGTCCCTCCCCAGGAGAGTGGGACAACTCTGAGCTCCCTTCCAACCTAAACCCTCCTGTGGTTCCACAAAAATGGAAAATTCCATCTGAGGCTCCAGGTATTAGGAAGAGAAGAGAAGAGACCCCTGAGTCCATGAGAAGGGGAAGAGTGGGAGGTGCAGATCTCCAGGCTCAGCTCTAAATAACCTTTTCATCTCTTTGGCTGGGTTTTGCTCTGCTCTGACCCTGCCTGTCGTGGGTGTCAGGGCTGATTCCCAAGGGCTGGGAGCAGTGAGGAGATTGCCCTGCCCTGCCCTGGGGAGCAGTGCTGGCACTATCAGCACGTGGCAGCCAGGAAGGATTCCCTGGATTTCAGGGAGAAACTCTGCCTGGTTTTAAACCTGAGTGCCAGCCCTGGCTTGTGCCTTTGCCAAAGTTCATATGAACCCATACATCCTTCAGTGAAAAACCACATTCCAATAAGCAATAACAAAGTGCGAGTTCAGGTTCACTTCCAGCACTGGAGTTGCTCAGCTTCTGAGTGCTCACTCTTTCAACATTTTTCTTTCTTACAGTTTTAGGTGATTTTTTTTTTTTTGGTCTTTTGCTAAAGCTTAATATAACCTAGCACAGATCCATGGCTTAAAACAGTCAGCAGAACTTTTGACAGCAGCAGGGCCCATGGGATAAACCACCCCAGTGCCAGTAAACTCTGATTCTTTCCTCATTATATAACAATGCAAATGTAATAATTTCTTCTCTGCTCCAGTTGTTACTCAATCCCCGATTAATTCAGAAATGGGCCAGTAGTGAATATACAATTGCAACTGCCAGCAGAGTTTAATATGAAGTTTGGGTTATTGTCACATTGCTATTAATAACACTCGTGATTAGGCACTGACTTGTCCCTGAGCTGTTTAAATGTCACCACCGGAATCAGAGGGGTGAAAGGAATTTAATCTCTTTTCCCCAACCCTCAGCCTCTGTATCACAGGAACTTGGAAATGTGTGGTTTTTCCTATTGTTCTTCAGTCTATTGTAGAAGTGCTGCAGTGACTAATTCCTGCATAAATCATTGCCATGACAACACCTGTAATACCTCCTGTCAAACAGTGCGAGCTGCTGCGACTCCTTCTCGGGCTAAAGAGGTGCAAATGGGGGTGAGGAGAGTGCACGGACCCGTTCTGGGAGCTGAGCACTGGGGTGGGCTTCGGGAACCTCTCCCTGCCTGCCTGCCTGCCTTCCCGTGCCCCCGGGAGCTGATCAGGGATTAATTGATCTGAAATGGGGAGAGCTGATGCTCCAAGGTCTGGCCCTGCTCTTGGGGAGTGCCTCCAGCTCCTGGTGTTGGTTGAGTTGGAGCAGACAGAGCTCCAAGGCAGGGCTGGGTCTCACCAGGGCTCCTGAGCCCCCCTGGAACACGCAGGGTGGACAATTCACACCAGGGCTCCTGAGCCCCCCTAGAACATGCAGGGTGGACAATTCACACCAGGGGTCCTGAGCCCCCCTGGAACACACAGGGTGGACAATTCACACCAGGGTCCTGAGCCCCCCTGGAACACACAGGGTGGACAATTCACACCAGGGCTCCTGAGCCCCCCTAGAACATGCAGGGTGGACAATTCACACAAGGGTCCTGAGCCCCCCTGGAACACACAGGGTGGACAATTCACACCAGGCTCTTTCCTTCTGCCTGCATCGATGATAAAATATTGATCCCCTTCTACAGGGAAACAGGCAAAGTTGGGCGTTGCATTTAATTAAGGACTTTAAAAGAAGGACTTGTAAGGTGATCAATATTTATTAGGATGGGATAATCTTGTTTTGACTTCTCAGCTTGGTGGGGTTGATGTATGCCAGCAGCAGGGCTGGGGATGGGGAGAAGTGAGATGTGCTTTTCACGGGGGAACTGCTTTGACGATAACCCCAAGCCAAGCTCGGCTTTAATGGCAAAATAGATCAGCCCATTTCTCTCCTGTTCCTGCGAGCTCTTCTTTATTCCCCCTCAAAAGGAGGCCTGTGAAGGAAGAATGGAGCTGAGAGGTTACTGATTGCTATCTCCAGCCTTGTCACAAAGGAAGATTTACTAACATAGGGTAAAATAGGAACGACTGCGTGGAGCGGATTCCATCGGAAGTGCTTTACGGGCAGGACTGGATGAAAAATGAGGTTTGACTTTTAATGCCAATATAAAATCCATCTGTTTAGGTCCATCTGCTTTTTTTTTTTTTTTCTTATCCTTTATTCACCCCCTATTGTGTGTGAAGTCTCCTGTGATATGTGAAGTTTCGCCTCAGATTAAAGGCGAGGCTTCTCTTAGGGCAGCATTCCCTGCTCGGGCACAAAGAGGAGGAGGGATGGAAGCGTGTGTGGAGGGCTTGGTTCCTGCAGTGACAGCACTCCGGGGTCCCTCTTGAAGAGTCCTCCCATGGAGTGACTTTATTCATCCAAAGTTCTGCCTCTTGACCTGATTTTCTGCTCCTCAGTGCCTCCCGTGCTCGCTGCCACCCGAGCGTGTGAGGCGTTGCTGTCCCAGGTCCTCGGCCTGGCCTCAGGGGAGGGAGGTGCAGGTGGAGGCTCAGCACTGGGATTTTGGTGGATACAACCCAGTGAAGTCATTTTGGATGGTTCCTTGTCTACGCTGTACTTAAAGTTCTCCTGTTTGGGAAATGTGGGGCCTCACCAGGTTCTACTGTTTGGGAAATGTGGGGCCTCACCAGGTTCTACTGTTTGGGAAATGTGAGGCCTCACCAGGTTCTCCTGTTTGGGAAATGTGAGGCCTCACCAGGTAAAATGGTGAATAAAATACGGGAAGGGCTCAGCTGCATTGCCCAGGAGAGAAGTGGGAAGAGTTTGTCACCTGCTCCTCATCCCCTGGGCTGTCCCTCACTGATTTATTTCTGTGCTTTGGTATCCTGAGAGTTGCAATGTTTTACCTTCAGCCAAACCATCAATCTCCCCGTGTGGAAGGGGATGCTGGGCACAGTTCACCTGGGGCAGCATCCAGGAGAGGCACTGAACTGCAAACTGAACTTTCCCTTCCAATTCCACGCCTGCATTCTGGATTTTTGTTCTGCTTCATCCACTGAGAGGGGCTGAGGGAAGAGAATCTGGATTTGTGTGATGCTTTGGCTGAGCCAGAGCTGTAATCCTTGGGGAAGAAGTGCAGACAGCCCTCCTGATACCAGCACTGCCTGAAAATGTTCCCTCCCTCCCCTCTTCAGCTCCAAGAGAATTAATTCCAAATTAAACCCTTTGTTTTGCCCAGCAGGAGCGGGCAGGCTGAACTCTGCTAGGAGAGGGTGGCTCAGTGGCAGCAGCAGCAGACCTGGGTAATTTGGGTGGCAAAGGGTTTTACTCACCAGAAATGCAGTTTTGGAGTGGAGGAGGCAAAGCTGTCTGTGAATTTGGGTCAGATTCAGCAAACAGTTTCTGCCAAAAAAAAAAAAAAAAGAAGAAAGAAAAAAAAGAAAGCACAAAATTCTCTCTTTATTGCTTTTCCAGATAATCAAAATAATTCATTTTATCACTCCCAAGAAGCAGTAAAGTAAAAATACAGCAAAAAATAACATTTTCTTCTCACGAGGGAGTATCCCACACTGAAAAATACAGACAAGCAGTGGCATTTGCCCAGGTAAAACATCTCATTTAACAAAACCTGTTGTTTTTCACAGGAAAACACCTGCGCGGTGTTGGTGCAGGTGGCACACGAGTTCCTCCCTCTCGGAGTGGCTGCGGTGTCACTGGGCTGTGAACAGGAATGGAACCAGCAGATGGTGCTGGAGAATGTCCACCCTGCAGGGACGGCCTGGAGGGCTCCTGGGCTGGAACTGCCATCGGGAGCAGCGCCTGCCCGTGCCTGGGGGGAAAGGAGGAGAGCGGGGCACCTGCAGCCTCTTCCAGGGGCTCTGCGTGCCCGGCTCTGCCTGGAGATGTGGGTGAGGAAGGTGTGAGGAAGGTGTGAGGAAGGTGTGAGGAAGGTGGGATGCTGCTGCTCTGCCTTTCCCTGGCGTCTCTCCCTCCCCATCCTACCCTTGGCTCCTCCCCCGGTGCAGCAGTGCCAGGCACCAGCATCCCCAGCACTCCACAGGTCGGGAATGCCAGCCTGGCTCTAGGGCTGCTTTTGAGATTTTCAGTGAAGACTTTAAGTTATTTATTGATTTGTTTGTTTCTGATATATAATTTATAAATAAATTTATAAAATATATAATATAATATCACATCATATCGTATATTGCATATTACACATATTATCTATTGTATATACTACGTACTATAGACATACTATATACTAAATAATAATATATATTAAATTATATGTGTTCTATCCATTATATATGTTATATATATTTCTATTATATATATAAAATATTCTATATTATATATAGACTATGATATATAGTGTATATATAGTATATAATATATAGTATATATGAAATATAGTGTATATATAATATCATATATAGTATACACTATATAATATGTAGCATATAATATCTTTAGATTTATATTTGTGTTTAAATATATATCTAATTTTATATTTAAACATATAAAATATATAATATTTATAAACAATACATACTATTTTATTTACTTTATTCATTTTCTGGCTGAGGTAACAAAGCAGTGATGGACAGAGCTGGCTGTACCCTTATGTTCACCCACCCTGGGGTTCACAAGGTTGGTTTGGTTTGTAGGAAAAGCAGAAGGTCTCATGGGCTCTCCTCACTCCTTATTCCCTTAAGGGCAAAAACTGATCTGGGAACCTGTGGGGGTTTGTGCCGGGTGCAGCAGAGCCAGCCCAGCCTCACGAGGGCAGCTCAGAGCACATCCCCCTGTCCCTGTGTCACACTCGGTGACAGCAGCCTGGCACCTGGTGACATTTCCCGTGCTGACAGCTCATCATCTCTCAGAGCTGTCTTGCCAGACTGAGAAGCCACTGATTTTTTTTCCCCCCTCTCATTTCCAGCACGGGCAGGGAGCTGTGAGCTGGGATCTGTGAGCTGGGAGCTGCTCCCTCCTCTCCCTCTCCCTCCGAGTGGGAATTGAGCCCAGAGGAAGCGGAAAGACGCTCCAACATCTGTCCTGTGCTGGGCCCTGCCAGGCTGTTCTGGGGCTGTCACACCCTCTGAGCTTAGGGACACGTGGGGCTGGCATCACTGCAGCTGCAGATGAATCCTCAGGGCATGTTTGAGGATGAAATTCCTCAGGACAGGGGGACAGGAGCTCCTGGAGATGAGGAAGGGCCTGGAGCAGCTCCCTGCCCAGGAAAGGCTGAGGGAGCTGGGGCTGAGGAGATGCTGAGAGGGGCCCTCAGCCCTGGGTGACCCTGGGTGTCCCTGGGTGTCCCTGTCTGTCTCTGTCCATCCCTGGGTGTCCCTGGGTGATCCTGAGTGTCCCTGAGTGTTCCTGGGTGTCCCTGTCCATCCCTGTCCATCCCTAGCGTTTCCTTTCAATCCCTGGGTGTCCCTATCTGTCCCTGTCTATCCCTGGGTGTCCTTGGGGTCCCTGGGTGTCCCTGTCCATCCCTGTCCATCCCTGGGTGTCCCTGTGTGCAGGGAGGGTCAGAGCAGGGCCAGGCTCTGCTCCAGGCCCAGCCATGGCAGCAGGGGAATGGACAGGATCTGATGCCCAGGAAGCTCCACAGGAGTTTGGACAGGGCTTGGAGCCACCTGGCCTGCTGGAGGGTGTCCCCAAGATGGGCTTTAAGGTCCCTTCCATCCCAAAGCATTCTGTGATCCTGTGATTTCACCAGAGTTTGGAGCTGATCTCTCGTTCAGTTTTGCTCTCAGAGCAGAGCTGGGGGCTCACACCACACACCCTCAGCCTCTGTGCCTTGCTGGCTCCTGCTGCAGCAAAGTCTCTTGTCTTTGCTTTTCTAGGAAGCTTGGAGTGGCCTCATTTGCTATTCCCACACATCTGCTCTGCTGCAGCCTGGCATTAATCTCCTGGCAGGTTCAGGTTCCCCCCTCTCCCACTTGCTGCATGGGCAGCCAGCAAAGAGACAACTAAATGAGCACTGATACACAGCAAATAGCAGCTTCCAGGGCTACCTGGTAATTGTTTTCTTGCTAAAAAATAGGTGATGCATCATTCAGTTAAGGGAAGTTAGAGTTTGAGAAGTGGGGAGGTGCCTCCAGGCCCTTCAGAGTGGAAATGAGCACAGTTATGGTCACACAGGGTGCTGGCTTTGCCCTGGACACCCCCAAATTCTCCAGATCCTGTTCCAACACAAAGAGCTCCCCTCATTTGTTAGCAGTGTGTGATGGCCACTGGCCAGAGCTGCCAGCAAAGCTGGAAATGCTCCTGGGACTGCAACATGTGGGCAGAAAGGGACATTTTTAAGGCTCTTCCTGAAGTAAGATGGAAATTAAAAAGATATTTTTGTCCCAAGGCCAGCCCCTGAGTAAGCGTAATTTGGCTCTGATGACTCCGGAGGAGCAGTGCCAGTTTCTACAGCTGAAGACCCATCTATGATATTAAGAAAAAACAAATCTCATTTATTCTGTGTCCTTGTTGGCATCACAATCCTGCTATTAAAAAAAAAAATGAACACATTGCATAGCAGTCCTGCCATCATGAAGTGAGTACACACCAGGGCAGTTAAAATGAACAGAAGGGAATGTTTTAAATTTTCTAATTTTTTTTTTTTTTTTTTTTTTTTTTCCTTGAGGGCTTCTGTTCCCACGTTCACTTTGTAAACACAAAGGTGAAGGAACCTTCCTGCTGCTGGAGTGCAAAAGTAGCAGGGGAAAGAAATGCTTTCCAAAAAGAAGGCATCATGTTGTGAGGCTGAGAGTCCTGAATTTTTGTACAATTGTGGAATGGTTTGTGTTGGAAGGATTTTAAAGGTTATCCAGATTATCCATGGGCAGAGACACTTCCACTATGATCCAAGCCCTGTCCAACCTGGCCTTGGACACTCCCAGGGATGGGACAGCCACAATTTCTCTGGGAAATCCATCCCAGCCCCTCCTCTCCCTCCAAGGGAAGAATTTCCCAGAAGAAACAAGGCAGAAACAGAATTTCTCTGGCAGCCCCTGCTCCCTGTGCCCCCACCCCAAACCTCCCTGCAGCTCACCCACACCAGGCAGGGCTGTGCTCACAAGGTTCCTCAGGAGCATTGGGATTAATTGTTATTTTTCAAGTGTGCTGAAATTCTCAGATAAAACCTGCCAGAACCTTCTCTGGGTTTTTTTTCTCACCCACTTCAGCACGAGGAGGGCGAGTGAGTCAAACTCTTGTCAGGCTCTGGGTGAGAACAGGGGGCTCAGCTGGCCCAGAAGCCACAAATACACACAGAGAGCATTTGCTTCTACCCCTTGTCTGCTCAGTAACAGCTAATTTACAGCTCGCTCCTAAAGAGGGGATTTTAATAGCGTTTCCTTTCAAAAGTGTTACTTATAAATGTGCTGTAGCCGGTGTAAAAGTGTCTGCAGGCACAGAAATCATCATCACCAGTGACTGCTAAAGACTGATACACAGAGAGAGGAAATTTATACTCTCTCCAAAGTGGGAACTAGACTGTAAATTGAATTTGTCAATAAAAATGGAAATGGTTCCTGTTTTCCTTGTCTTAACTGCACAGGGAAATCTAGTACCGTGTCACTGGTGTGGCAAGAGAAATTTCCAGGTCCTGCCCTGTCTGTGGCTGAGGGACCTCAGTGTCAAGAGATTTGTTGTCACTTCTTCAGGAGAGGGGTAGAAACAACACAAAACCTTTAGGAAGAGAGCCTGGGAGGAGATAATTGCATTGAAGGAACTCAGGAAGGCATTATGGACAATTTACCTTCCTGGAAATGTGTGAGTGGTGGAGGAAGCAACACAACCATCAGACTTTGGTCTGTGCAAGTCCCAGGTGATCCTCAGGTGAAATTCCATGTTCTGGTGCCTGTGGAAGTTCCCATTACAGTCCTAATGGTGCTGGGACAACTTCCACTGTCCCAGGCTGCTCCAAGCCCCGTCCAGCCTGGCCTGGGACACTTCCAGGGATCCAGGGGCAGCCACAGGTTCCCTGTGCCAGGGCCTTGCACCCTGACAGGGAAGAATTCCTTCCCAAAATCCCACCTAGACCCTCTCTGGCAGTGGGAATCCATTCCCTGTGTCCTGTCACCCCAAGCCCTTGTAAATTCTCTCTCTCCACAATTCCTGGCTCCTTCAGGTCCTGGAAGTCACAATTAGATCACCCAGGAGCTTTCTTTTCTCCAGGAGCAATCCCAACTGTCCCAGCCCTTCCTGATGGCAGAGCTGCTCCATCCCTCTGCTCACCTTGGTGTCCCCCCTCAGGGATCCTGGGCTGTGCCCTCCCACATTGAAATTTTGGGGTTTATTCCCCTCTGCCCTTGCCAACGTGCGCTGGATTTTACGGAGGCCAGGCTTTGGCTGAAAGCCCACGAGTTAAAGCCAGCCCGTGGTGTTGTGGACAGCTCTGCTTTATCAGAGCAGTGTCAGGCTTCCCCTGGCTGTGACTGCTATCAGTAATTAGCACACCCCACCGAGCTGCTGCTCCACAGAAATGCTGCTTTGTCATCAAAGTACAGTAGCTTGTAACTAATTACATCCCTGCTTTATCTGGGCCCGTTCTTCCTTTTAAATACACTTAATAACTCTGCCTTTGAAGGTTCCAGGAATAAAAATAACCACTTCAAATAATCTCCTGGAGACACATGCCACATTAGGTGTAGAGCTGGAGTAGGCACCTTGGATTATCTGAGCAAAACAAGAGGCCTGGGTCCCTGCTGGGCTGGGATGGGGAGCCGGAGATTTGGAGAGCTCTGGAGACTCAGAATTTGTGTTTTCCAGGAGCCCTGTGCTGACACTGTCGTTAAAGATGTGAGGAAGGACAGGGGGACTGTGCCAAAAGAGCTCTGATTTCACTGGGCAGTGACTGGGTGGAAAGACTAACAAATACAAGGGCTAAAATGCAGCTTAGTCCCTCCTCTGTGACCTGAACCCATCCACTTCTCTCCCTAAATCCTGTTTAGACATTCCCAGTGGCCCTGGATTCACAGCTCTGTCTTCTGTCATCCTCTCCCTGACCCCTTCAAAAGCAGGACCAAAGAAAACATTTTGTTTTCCTGATCTTGGAAGTTCCTGTGGGATGGGAAACACCTTTGCAGAAGGAAGGGCTGCTGAGCACGGTGTGGGAACTGGGCTGGGAGTCAGTGGGGAACCAGGATTCATGGACCTGGAGCCAGCAAGTTCCCACTGGTTTATTTAAAAACCCTCTGCTGTCACTGAAGCCATTCTGTGAGGTCTGGGTGCCATAATGAGGCACTAAAATATCCCGTAGGGCAGGATCAATTTTTGTTATGGCCAAGTATTTTTGGTGTGTGTATTTTTTATTATTACCTAATTTCTTCCTGTACAGTGAGCCCATAAACTCCAACGATGCTTGGGATAGATGGGAATGTGCCAGGCCCTGACAGCAGTTTCTGTCTCTTTGAGCTATGAAAAAAAGGAAATTCAAAAGCAATCCATGTCAGGAGCTTGACAGGAGGGAGGACCAGAGCAGAGACAGGGGCCTGTGACTCCTCGTGCCAAGCAAAAGGAACAGGCAGTGCTGTGAAAATGTCGTGGCTGCAAAGCACTGAGCAGGAAATCAACTTTAGGAGGCAGCAGAAGGCGAGTAGATTATGGCACCTCTAAATTAAAGGTGTTTGGGGAATTCCTGGGGGGAAGAGGCTGGGAGTTGGAAGGAATTAATTCCAGAGACAGGGACTGCACTGGTGAATCACTGCCCATTAACCCTGTCCTGCAGTGCCTCAGAGTGGGGACAGCAGCACTGGGGGTCACTGAGAGCCTCTCTGCTCCCAAGTGACCTTCAGCCAAGGAGGTTTGGGGGGCAGGAGGAGCACTCCCCCCCAGCATTTCCCCCTAAGTGCAGCTCCAGGAGTGTGTGGGGCCCTGCCTGGTGCTGAGGCTGAGGGATGGAGCCAGGGGCAGGTGGCTTTAAGGGCATCATTGGCTGCCAAATTGACAGTGGTGCTTTGTCTCATTTGAAATGAAAACGCAGAGGAGGGGAGAGCTGTGAGCATGAAGTGGAGGGACAGAGAGCCAGGAATTCAGAGGACTTTGTTCTCCAAGGGCCTGTCTTTTACTCAGGGTAAAAATCAGGATCTGTCCCAGGACTGGAGCACGGCTCCCTGTCTGTGGTGTGAACTGGGAGCAGCTTTAATTGAGCTGTTGTGGATTTATGTCCGACCCAACCCCGCAAGAGTCACTCCACATTTGCATCTCAGCCCTGCCAGGCTGGACCATCTCCAAGACACTTCCTTGGCTTTGCTGAATCGTTTTTCTTCAGCCATTTCAAGTGCAATTATTAATGGATACCTCTAGAGGAAATAAAATGAGCAAATTCAGTGTTGGTGGAGAATCACAAAGTCAGCATGAGGATTGAGCTGGGCTGAGGTTCCTCTCCTTCCTCAGCTCCACAAAGTCCATGCCCAAGGATCCTTTGCAGTGCTCCCTCAAGTCCCTTCCCCTGTGGCCCTGCTGCCACCTCCTCCCTGGCTCTGAGGTGACAAAGCCATCCCTGCAGCCTCGGTGAGCACAGGGGAGGTGCCCACAGCTCATGGGCTTCCCCCAGCAGCATCCACTCAGTGTGTGAATTCTCACCTGCATTAAACCCTAAAAACTCTGCCTGAAGTGATTTCCAGTGCCCCAAAGTCCCCTGTCCCCCACAGATTTGTCTGCTCTGCTACGAGACCAGGAGGAGTGAGGTGTGTCAGTTCTCAGCTCTAGACAGACTCGACGATTTGCACAATTTGCCACCAAAAAACAGAGGTTGTTTTGTCACCACTCCCATATGGTGGCTCATTCAGCTGTGCCAGGCCACAATTAATTATTGGAGGCTGCTGTTTATCTGTCAGAGCACTGTAAGGAGAAGTTTGGGCTGCATTGTTTGTTTAATCTATAGTGGCTTTTGTTTGCATCAGAATAGTCAATATCTTTTCAATTTTTTCCCTTTTTCTTATCTTACTCCCTTTCTAAAGCTTTAACTCCTACAATCCAAACGGTCTCTTTCCTTTCATTGCTGCTGATCAGTTATAGCAGAGCCAGAAAATCATGGAATGGTTTGGGTTGGGAGGGACCTTAAAAATGATCTCATCCCACCCCTGCCGTGGGCAGGGACACTTCCACTGTCCCAGGCTGCTCCAAGCCGGCCTTGAACGCTCCAGGGGTGGGGCAGCCACAGCCTCACAGGGAAGATTTTTTCCTGTCTCATCTCAGTCTCCTCTCAGTGTGAAGCCATTGTCCTGTCAGCACATGCCCTTGTAAATATTAGCCATGGAGGAGTCACTCCTCTCAGGTGGAAGATGTGACACTCAGCTGGGCTGGGAACGTTCACCGGGGCTCATCCCAGCTTCTCCTCAGCAGCAGCAGGATCAGTGAGGAGTGAAAGGCAGGGAGTGAAGCCTCCTTGGAGTGACTCAGCCCTGAGTCAGTGTCTGCCTGGTTCCTGGGGACATTTCCTGACTAAACTCAGCGAGCTGCCCGTGGGCAGGAAGGTGGCAGCGGGATAAATCCTGCCAGGATCCTGGCTCCAGGGACGTGAGGAGCAGCAGAACAAAGGGGTGAATCCCTCTGGTGAGGTGTCAGAGCTGCCCAGCACCATCAGCCACACAGGTGGCACCGAGGTGTCCCAGCAGCTCACCTGCCCCTCTCCACAGCAGCAAAGGGAGGCTGCGGTGTTCCCAGAGCTTCCCAGGGGAAACCACCCCCACACCGCAGCCTGCCTCCCCCAAAAAGCACCTCCTCCTCCTCTGGGGCCGCTGTGGTGTTTGCCAGTCCCTTCGGGGGCTGTGGCGGTGCCAGGTGTGCCCGTGGCTGCTGCGCCCTGCACACGCAGGTGAGCTCCTCTCAGGAAGGCTCCGGCTGCGGGGGGCAGAGGGCAGCTGCTCCAGAGGAAACAGATGTTGTGTTCCAGAAGCTGAGGAGCTCTCACAGTTTGTCAGGTCCTGGGGAACAGAGAGCTGAGGTCAGCACTGAGCCCGGGCTGATTTTATCGTGAGGACAGCGAGTGTTTGTCAGAGCCGGGGAGAGCTGGGGAAGGCATTTCCCGGGGGAGGGGCAGCCTTGGTGAGTGTTGGCCGGGGTGAAAGCCCTGCATGGACTTGGCTGAGTCCATGTTGTCAACCTCTCCTGAAGCCTGAGAGCCATAAATGTTTGTTCCCAGAAGTTTCTTGGAAAGAGGCTCCCTTTGGGTGGCTGGGGTCGGTGTTTTGGGGTGTGCCAGCGGGTGCCAGGCTCACCAAATCCTGCTGCAGGGGCTGGGGTGTGCAAGTGCCAGCAGGAAAAACAGGATTGGGGCATTTCCACCTTCTCCACCAAGAGCAGGTCACCCCTCCTTTGCTTTTGGGGCTGTCTCAAGGACAGGTCACCCCTCAGTTACACCCAAGGTCCTGCAGACACTTCTAAAATCACAATGAAACAACTCCAAACAAGACCTCTCCCCCAAACTTTTGCTTGGCAGGAGAGCCAGACTCTCCACGTGATTCCCAAATGTCCTGCTTCCAAAAGCTTGATGTCAAGACTCGGAAGTTTAACTAATTATCTGCATGCAGATTTTGCTTAGCTCAGGTCTTTATTTCCTCCTTTGATTCCATCTGCAGCAGATCCTTCCATGCTGGGTACTAATTCCACTTCCAACCAGCTCCTTTTATCCTGGAGACTCCAGTGCCAGGCACCTCGGGGCAAACTGGGTGGCCACAGGCTGGGGACAGGCAGCAAGTGTGTTCAAAGGCAGGGAAAACATTTCATCTGCCCAAAGCCACCAGCTGCAGTCCTGACTGCTGGGCTTTTGAGTGGCTCTCATAAAAAGTGAGGGTATTTAATTACTAAAAGTTTAAAAAATATAACTGTTCTAAAGAGCACTGAAGGGGATTGGGCTGGGGTTGCTGTGTCCCCTCCCTGGCACTGGGAATGCCAGGGATGTGCTGCTTCTGCCTGACTCAGAGCACGAGGATTTCTGGCTTGGTGGGACACTTGGCATCATTACTTCTGAGGGAAATGTGGGATTTTTCCTGAAAAAAGATGCTCAGCTAAGTGTTCCTGGTGATCCCAGCCTCCTGACCCCAACCCAAGCAGGGGTAACTCACTCAAGGAAGTTTTATTTTCTCCCTCTGCCATCAGAACACCTTTTCAACACTGAAATGCGAAGTTTTTCGTCTCATCCCAATCACTGATTGTTGGAATCAGTAACTCTGCCTGTCCTTGTCATCTGCACAAATATTCAGCACCACTGAAGTCTTTTTAATGCTTGGAAAAGTCAGAATCTTCTGGAAGGCAGGACTCTGCGTTCTGCAGGAGAGGGTGGCCGATGTTTCATGGCACAGCTAGTGTGGAAAATGAGGATTCAGTCAGGTTTCAGAGCTGTTTGAAGGTGTTGTGGGTTTTATTGTCTATTCAGGTATCTGCCCTTGAACATTGGGATTTCCATCAGCTTTGTGGGTCTGTTTGCTTGCTAGGACTTGTGTCCCACAAATTTAGCAAGCTGGTTTATGAGACCATGACAACTTTTGCATCCATGGTGCCCTATAGCTTGGAGAACTTTGTTTCTACTCCTTTTTTTTTTTTTTCCATTTTATTTTGGAAAAGACCTCTCCTTCCCTTGGATTTGAATCTGGGTGGGAACTGAGCAGTGGGGGGAAAACATCATCTGCTCATTTCATATTTTCTGCAAAAGCCAGGGAACTGCCAATTAGGTCTCAGTGGGGTCTCCCAGGGCACCTGGGGTGTCCAACAGCACCCAAACCCTCCTGTCCTCCTGCAGCCACCACCAGAGCTCTGCCCTGGGACGCCTGGAGGGACAGGTGAGGCAGACAGCAAGTGCTCCCAGGTGAGAGGAGCAGCAGCCCCAGCTCAGGCAGGCTGATCTTTATGATAAATGTTATTTAAATTGCTGTGTTTCAGCTGCTGTGGGAGCTGCACACCTCAGCCTGGCATGCTAAATATACCTTATTAATTGCCTTGCTCTTTACACACACCAGAGGCTGGTGAAATACACCGGGAACATTTATTCCTTGAGGTTTTGGGGTTTATTGAAATACTCCAGTTCTTAATGACTCCTCTGCTCAGGATCAGGCTGGACCTGACTGCAGTTGGTGGATTTCCCTCCCCACAGCACAGCAGAGGTGTCCCAGCATCTCCATTCCAGCCCAACATGCTCGTACAGAGCAGCATCTTTGGCCTGGAGGAGTAAACACCTTCTGGGACCATTTAGTGCTGATTTTTCTCTGTAGTGCTGCATTATCTGAAGGCTGCAGCTGGGATTGCTCTGTGCAGAAGCAGGAGCAGCCCCCCAAAGTGCAGTTTGCAGCCTGAGCAGGCAATCAGGTGGCAGGGCACAGCTCCAAGGCAGGGCACGAACCGAGACCATCGCCAGGTCGCAGCTGGACTCGCTTCAGGAAGCACCAGGGATGGAGCCCAGGCCCATTTTCTTGCTGATCACTTCAGCTGCAAGGCTGGAGCAGCTGGGCTGGAGCTGCTGCTTTCAGGCAGCACAGCACTCACCCAAAAAAGAGAGCATTTGCTTCAGAAACCCCTCCCTGCCTTGGGTTCTGAATGGAGCACTTCCATTTTCTGGGCCTCTGTGCATCTACCCAAAGAGGAGTGGGAACTTCCCCAATGTTTTTTTAAAAATGCCAACCTGCACCCACAGTGCTGCAGGAAAGAAAAAGCTGGAGGAGTTTCTCCTTCATATGGGAACAACCCTAAACTGGAAGAGAATCACAGAATCACGAAATATCCTGAGCTGGAAGGGACCCACGAGGATCACTGAGTCCAACCCCTGGCCCTGCACAGACACCCCAAAATCCCACCCTGTGCATCCCTGGGAGTGCTATCCAAGCACTCCTGGAGCTCTGGCAGCCTTGGGAATGTGACATTTCACCCTCGGGGGGAAGAACCTTTCCCTAAATCCAACCTAAACCCTCTCCTGACACAGCTTCCCAATTGCAGGCCATATCACCAACTCAAAGCCTTCTGGGAGCTCCACTTGGAGCAGGAAAACAACCCTTCAGCTCCAAATATCCTGTTTTTTAGTGAGAGCCTCTTCCTTTTTTACAGCCCTGTTTGTTTTTGCTGTAAAAGCTGGTGCAGCACCTGGCAGAGCAGCGTTAGTTCCACACACGGGGTTCAGCCAAAGCCCTGCTCTCCCTTCCAGTGCCGCAGCGCTTTGGGAGCTGTGCCCCGGGGCTGTGAGCAGAGTTCTGCCGTGGGATCGAGCTGCTGGGCTCCCAAAAACTCATCCCGAGGACAGGCTCAGTGTCTGCAGCACCTCAGCCCCTCGGCAGCCGTGTTTGAACACCCAGTGCCTGCAGGCAGTTTCGGGTCCTTCCCTGGATGCGTTTGCAAAGGAAAACACAACACCAGGCTTTTGTATTATTCATGCCTCCGTAGTTGAGAGTGACTGAGGTGGGAAAAGTGAGGGAAAAAACCCCTGCAAAATTCATTAGGGCTTCAACACCCCCGCGGGATTTGGGATTTTGTGGTTTTAATGGGAGCTGATGGGTCCCTGCTGCTTGGAGTGGATGGAGGGGCTGCGGATCCTGCCGGGAGTGCTGGCAGGTGAGGATCCGATGCCCCTGGCACAGGTGAGGAGCCCCGGAGCGAGCTCCGGCTGTCACTCACCCCTGTGTCTTGTCAGGTGGGGACACAGAAGGTGGCACTGAGGCTCTCCTGCACGTCCCGGCCCTGCCGGCAGCACCTTCTGCAATCACTCCTGGGAATACACAGGAATTGTAACCTGGCTCAGCACCTTCTGCAGTCCCTCCTGGGAATGCACAGGAATTGTAACCTGGCTCAGCACCTTCTGCAATCCCTCCTGGGATACACAGGAATTGTAACCTGGCTCAGCACCTTCTGCAATCCCTCCTGGGATACACAGGAATTGTAACCTGGCTCAGCACCTTCTGCAATCCCTCCTGGGATACACAGGAATTGTAACCTGGCTCAGCACCTTCTGCAATCCCTCCTGGGATACACAGGAATTGTAACCTGGCTCAGCACCCTCTGCAATCCCTCCTGGGAATACACAGGAATTGTAACCTGGCTCAGCACCTTCTGCAATCCTTCCTGGGAATACACAGGAATTGTAACCTGGCTCAGCACCTTCTGCAATCCCTCCTGGGAATACACAGGAATTGTAACCTGGCTCAGCACCTTCTGCAATCCCTCCTGGGAATACACAGGAATTGTTGTAACCTGGCTCAGCACCTTCTGCAATCCCTCATGGGATACACAGGAATTGTAACCTGGCTCAGCACCCTCTGCAATCCCTCCTGAGAATACACAGGAATTGTAACCTGGCTCAGCAGGGACACGGGGATGCCTGATGTTCTAACTTTTGTATTTTCTGATTTTGTACTGCTTTAGTGTGTAACTCTGAGCTTCACACAGAGTGGGAGGCAGTTCTCCTCACAGTTCAGTCAGAACAATCCTTTTCCAGCCCAAGGACACCGCTGCAGCTTCAGGCCCCAAAAGTGCAACCAGCAGGGAATTGAGGGGAGCAAACTGGGAGGGTGGGACTGCATCACCTGGAGCTGTCATTGGACAGTGAACCCCAATTTGGAAATGAAACAAAACTTATCAAAGTGGGAAAACTCATGACCCACCATCCATCTTGGGTCCATCTCGGATGTAGCCCTGGCCAGGCTCTTGTCCTGCCCCAGGTTCATCCTTTAAAGGCCTTTTAATAAATATCTGCTTTATTCTTTAACTCTGTCCAGCCTCTGTTCCAGTGGCCTCTCAAGGCATCAGCAGCACCAGCCCAACTCCTGGGCTGCAGGCAGTGATGCAGTTTTGGATGGGGTTTGGAGCTTTGGTCTCAGAGCTTTGGTGTTTTCCTGGCCTGCAGATGGGGCAGGCAATGCCAATCCATCCCAGGAATTTATAGGATCTGTCATCCCAGGACCTGACATCCCACGTGTTTATCCTTGCCCTGCTATTGATTATTAAGAATTGATGTTTTTATGCTTTGCAGGGTGTGGGGAGAGGGCAAAGTCAATGCAGACTCTTCAGTGACTTCTCAATGAGAGCTTAAAGTGGAGCCCCACTCCTGCATCCTCCAGAGCTCTCCAGACACTGAACCATTCTCCTGTATGGGGATCACTGTGGAATTACTGAATCCTCAGGTGCAAGTCCCATGGTCTCAATGGACAGAAATAGTTTTCCTGGGTTTTTTTCCCAGAAATTCTGCCCTTTCAGAGGCCACAGTATGGCTTCCCTGCTATTTCCCCTTTGCCAGCCTGGCTGATTCCAGTTGTGGTGTGACACCCCACAAACACAGAGGTGGCCGTGGGTGGAGCAGTTCTCTGAAGAGGAATCTTCAATTTTCCAGCTCTGGGCTCCTCAGGACAGGAGGGACAAGGAGCTCCTGGAGTGGGTCCAGCAAAGGATGAAAGATGAGGGGCCTGGAGCATCTCCCTGCCTTTCCTGGGCAGGATTGGCAGTGAAGAGCCTGCTGCAGCCCATAAAGCTCGACAGTAAGTAAAGGATGAGCAGGCTGAGCTGATACAGTCTAATTAACTTCCGTTCAGGCTCTTTGTTTGCTGTGCTCAAGCCTGGGTTCTTCCAGATTTAAATTGATTATGAAAATCAGCACAATGACAAAACGCTGCTTTTGAAATCAGACTTTTCACAGTAAATGGTTATTTGTTTTCCTGCTCAAAAATATTGGCTTATCCCCAGTGATAGAATTCTCTCTCTCTCCTCTTCCACCTTCACTCCTGCCTGATTTGTGTGTGTAGTTTAATTAAAGTCATACAGTCCTTCCACAGCTTGGTCCGTCTCTGCTGCTAGCCTTGTATTTGATTTATATACAGCATTCCAGTGAAACTGCCTGGAAAAATTAAATAGACATGAATCAACTTGCCACAGGCTTTTGAAATCCAGCATTACACAGCAAACTCCCCGTGGACACCTCCTTTCAGCCAGGTGCAGGAGAAATGTTCCTGTGAGCTCAGAGGGACACAGGGAAGGCACAGTCATTAGGATTGGGGTTTGTAATTGGAGCTGTTTGCCAAATGATAGCTCAGGAGCCAGGAAGCGTTGGATTCACTAGTTATGATTATATGATTATTAAAAAAAATACATAAAAAAGGAAAAGCAAAGCTACTTGGGTTATTAGACTTCAAATTTTTTTGGCTTGGCCTCTGGAATGAGTCTAAACCAGTGGTAAATGTTTGTAGCAACACTTCAGCCTAAATGTGTTTGATGGAGCTGCTGTAAATGCTGGTTCTGTCTCTATCTTATCTGGAGGTGTGAGCTCTTAGCTCATAGACAGAGACTTATTCTTAGCTGAGCTGCAGCTCCCTTTGGAGGCTTCGTACCTCACAAACAAATTTAACTCCTTATCAGAACCTCCTCTGCTTTTATCAGCGTGACTTAAAACAGGGCAAAACAAGGCACTGAGCAGGAGAAACCTGCCACGCTGCTGCTGCTGCTGCCATTGCAGATGCACAGATCTGGAGTGTGTGAGAACGTGGAATAACTCCCTTGGAGCTGAAACTCTGGGACAGCCCTTTTAGGGCTGAGCATGGATATCCAAAAGGGACAGAGAATTCTCTGCCTTCCCAAGCCCCCCAGCCTGGGTCGGTCCCAGCAGCAGCAGCGAGGCTGGGGCTGAATTGCCAAGAGGGTGAGGAGAAAGGGAAGAAAATTCCTTTGTAGCTGCTGGGCTGTCTGCTGGGAGCCCAGACTCCCTGCACAGCCGTGCGTGGAGCTGAGCACAGCGCCCCAAGGAACTTCTGGGATGCTGCTCATCCCTCCTGCCTCGTGCTGGATGGGAGTTAATCAAGAATTGCCAGCCTTGTGGAAGACAAAGAGAGCCCGCTGTGGGATTTGGGCTCAGCTGTGTCCTTTCAATAATTTATAATAAGTCTGGGGCTCTAATAACCTAATCACAAGGATTTGGGGAAGGAGGCGATGAATTTGTTTGTTTCCTGCCAGCCACAGGTGATATTGAAGTGAAGAAAGGAAAATTAATCCCCTTTTCTGATTTGTCTTATAAAAGATATGCAAATGGTGCGAGGGGCTGCTCAGAATGCCGGTGATTGCTGGATTGCCACGGGTGAATACTAAAGCAGTGCTTGGAGAGCCGGGCTGTGGTGGCTCAGGAGCACCACGGGGGTCTCTGCTCTTTGATACCTCAGTGCTGCAGGCTGGAATGACCCCTGAGGACATCCATGGAATGATCCCACCAGAGGAATCATCTGGCTGAGGGATGCAGGGGGTGGCCTTGGTCAGGGCAGTTTAGGCAGGCTGGGATGTTGAACACAACCAGAGGGGAGCTGAGCTGCTGGGAGAAGCACAGAACCACGCTGGGAGCTGCAGGAGATGCAGCAGCAGAGATGCAGAACCCAGAGCTGTTCCCTGGGCTGGAGAGACTCCATGTCTGTGGGAATCCCCTCTGTGCTGGCTGCTGGAGGGCTGGGAGAGCAGAGGGTGCCTCCGTGCAGGTGGGAGACACGGCCTGAGCTGGGTGGGAGCTGAGGGAGCCCAGACTGTGGGATCCAGTGGGAGGGAGGAACTGGAAACAGCTTTGCACAGCTCCAGGACCTCCCCCCTGTGCCCCAGGGCTGCTCCAAGCACAGGGGCCTGTATTGCACCGTGTTTGTTCATGGAAAAACCTCTGAGAAAGGTAAAATTGTGGAGAAGAGCGAATCACAGAATCCCAGACTGGTTTGGGTTGGAAGAGACCTCAAAGCCCGTCCTGTTCCACTCCCTGCCACAGGCAGGGACAACTTCCACTGCCCCAGGGTGCTCCAAGCCCCATCCAAGCTGGCCTTGGACACTTCCAGGGATCCAGGGGCAGCCAGAGCTGCTCTGTGCCAGTGCAGGGAACAGGAGGGCCTGGAAGAGGCACCCAGGAGCTGTGCAGAGGAGGAGCACTCCAGGGACGTGCTGGTGGATCTCAGAGTGGGGAACACCTCAGTGAAGGCTCTGATTTGGGTTCCTGGCTCTGTGGGGTGTGGAGCTGGCCTGTTTGGGGGGTGGGTGCCAACCATCCCTGCCTCCCTGACCTCCGGAAATCCTGCTGCGTGGGAGACAGCCTGTCATCTCATGTTTGCAAGTGCTTTTCAATTTAATACATTTTAATCAGAAAATTAATCAGGAAACACCAGTTCAGCAAGATAATTGAACAATGAAGAGACACGATAATTACTGTTTAGTCTAATTAACTTTGTTAAGTCTTTATTGGGAACAGAGACTTCCTGAGTGAAACTTATTAAATGGTTCTCCCTGGAAAACAGAATCCCCATCAAAAAGACTTTGTTCCTCACACTATTGGTTAGGGATTGGGTGCTGCCTTTAAATCATGAATAGTGAAGCCAGCAGGTGGGTTCTGAGAAAACTCTGAGTTCCCTTGCAGCCCCTTTTCCTCCATCCTCAGTTCATTTCCATCTCTTTAATCCAGGGTTCTCCTCCTTGCTGCTTCCCAGGTGGGCAGGGTTTGATTGCCAACAAAACCCACGGGGCTGTGCAGCCCCACAGTGCTGCATACTCGGCTTTGTTCCCATCTCTCATCCTCAGGTGTGTGGAGAACGGAGAGGTGATGGAAATGATCAGCAAAGAAGCCTGAGGAGTTTGTTTGCTGAGATGAATAGATCTGAAAAGACCAAAAATCAAAATATCCAAGCCTTTGGTGGGGCTCTGACAGGAGGGAGCTGCTGGGAAAGCCCTGCTTGAGGGATACACTGAGGGGATCTGTGGGCTGGGATAACCCTGGGAGGGCCAGGGTGGGATGGGGAGGCACCAGGGTATTTGGGCTCTGCCAGCACCTCGATGCTGCCACGGAATATTCACACCAGGCCAGAAAAGGAAAGCTTGGTGAAAGCCCCCAGGAATGAATCCTGGCCCCAGGAATGAATCCTGGTTCCTGGAATCAAACCTGACTCCTGGAATGAATCCTGGCTCCTGGAATGAATCCTGGCCCCAGGAATGAATCCTGACTCCTGGAATGAAACCTGGCTCCTGGAATTGAACCTGCCCTCATGCCTGCTGCACTCCTCTGCTCTGACCTCTGTCCTTGCAGGCTCTGTCAGGACTCAAATAAATAATCCATGCTGATTGAGGAATATTAATGGCATCAGGAGCTGTGTTTGCTTGGACAGGAATTAGCATGAAAGAGCCGCTCTGTCTGGGCCAGTGTCTCCTGCTTTTGCTTGGCTTTGCTTTCCTGTAAGGGCATGGCATGAAATATTTATCATTTCAGAATGAAGGATTAAACATAAATATTGAAATGAACTTGATTGGCTTTTGATCTGCTGAGAGAGCCCTTGGCTGGCCAGGCTCCAGCCAGAACTGCCCCACCGGCAGCTCCTGCATGATTCATGGTGGGAGAGGTCAGGAAGAGGAGAGAGCTCGGGATATCGACCCGGCACAGGGATGTGATTTAATAATCCCCGGCTCCTGGGGTTATCTGCTCGAGGCAGGGAACCAGGGCAGACTCAGGAGCTCAGACTTTGCTCTCAGTTTCAGTCGTGGCAAACCTGAGCCGTCCTTTTCTCTCCCGGGGATGTGCATCCGTGTGGCCGGGCAGAGCGCGGCTTCCCCGGGGACTCAGCGCCTGGAACACGCTGTAGCCCCGGGCTGTTGGAGGTGAGGCTGCTTTGTTTGCCATCAACCCTTCCTGGAAGCACAGGGATGCTTCTACAGCAGAGCAGGGCTCCGTTTTCCAACACCCAGGACTCTCAACCAGCAATTTGGCAGGAGAAAAACGCTCTGAGGGAAGCTTTGCTGCTTCTCTGGTTCTCAGACTCACCCAGCACACTCTGCCCCACTGCACACCTCATTATTTTCATCACAACCAGGGTACAGGATGGCTCCCCACAAATCCCATTATTTCCTACAGTTAATTCATGGAACTCTGAGCCTGAATAGTTTGAGTTCCTTGTCGGTGTGTGCTGCTGTGATTGAATTTATAATTTATTTGGTCTGGGTTGTAATTAAAGGAATTCTTCGTGGTTGTGTTTTCCCACCTGTGTCGTGCTGCAGAGCAGCCCCAAATTGTTCAGTGCCATGTTCAGCCCCCAAAGCACAAGGGACAGCCCAGTACTCCTCTTTTTTCTGGGTCACCCAGTGCCAGGCATGGTTTTGTTGTGTGGAATCACGACCCAAGACGTGGCTCTGTTGGGAGGGAACATTTTGGAGAGTGCAGACAACAGCGTTGCCTAATCGTGTATTTCCTTTTCTCTCCTCTCCCCATTAATTACTGAGCAAACTCTGCTGGTTCCTCTGGGATCTGGCAGGATCCTTCCACCAGGGACAGGCATGGAATGGTTTTTCCAGAGGGGAGACTCTGGAGGAGCCTCTTGATTTAACTTTTCCATCCCATCCTCTCCCACAGCGTCACACAGAAATTAAAATTGCTGGAGCCTTAAAGAACTTCCCCAGCTGAACCAGGGAGTTAATTATTATTTAAGAGGGACAATTGGGCAAAGTTAAAAGCTGTGAAAGAAAAGAGGGCGGAAATAAAAAGTTGAAATTGCAAAAAGAGGGGGAAGGAGAAAGGTGCTGTTCTGTAAGGTGGTTTTATATGGAGCAATATCTGAAGTTTCAAGGTGGAAGACAAGAAGAATGATCCTTTCTCATTTCTTTTTCCTGCAACCATTCCAGAACAATGAAAATTCTCTTTTCTCCTTCAGAAGTGGTGAGCCTGTTAGTTTTGTTGCAGCCCAATTTGGTGGCCATACAAATGGTTTGACTCCCTGTGCCTTGAAGAAATAAACCACCAACCTTTGTGGTGTTCACAAATCACACCCTGAAGCTCTTCTGTGCTCTGCTGCCCTGAAAAGTCAAATCCCTGTGGCAGCAAAGCCCATTTGTCTGGTGGCTGAACAGCAAAGGGCCCAGCACGTGGGATTCCAGAGCCTGCTGGAAAGGGCAGGCAACTCCCCAGGCACCAGCACAGAGCAGGTAATTAAGGATATTATAAAGTCTTAATGGGGGCTTCAGCCTTCTCTGCAGGGTGTCTTTGCCCCTGTGATCAGCCATCATTTGGCTGTGCTGAGAGGAGCCCAAAGACAAAGGCAGTGTCAAAGTTGTGTTGGGTGTGCTGAGCCATCCCCACCCTGTCCCCAGCTCAGGGCACTCAGTGCCACTTCCAGGCGTTCCTTGGACACAGGGATGGGCACTCCAAACCTCCCTGGGCACTTCCAAGGCCTGAGCACCCTTTCTGTGGGGAATTTCAGTTGCTGCCCACCCTGAGCCTGCCCTGGCCCAGCCTGAGGCCGTTCCCTCTGCTCCTGTCCCTGTCCCTGGGAGCAGAGCCCGACCCCCCTGGCTGTCCCCTCCTGGCAGGGAGCTGTGCAGAGCCAGAAAGTCCCCCTGAGCCTCCTCTGCTCCAGGCTGAGCCCCCTCAGCTCCCTCAGGAATTCCCCAGCCCCTTCCCAGCTCCGTTCCCTGCCCTGGACACGCTGCAGCCCCTCAGGGTCTCTCCTGCAGCAGCCAAAGCTGGGTTCAGCTCCCATTCCACACTTCTCTTCCCTCACGGATGCAGAGCTGGACTGGTGTGTGAGTTCACAACCTTGCTCGAGCAGGGAGCATGGGAATATTTTTACCAACAAAGGCTGCTCCTTCCTGAACTCCCAAACCTTTGTGTTCATGCAGTGACAGAGATTTGCCTCACCTTGCTGTTCAGAGCCACAAATCCCTTCCCTGCTCTGCAGCAGCGAGTCCCAGGCTCCTGGAGAACCTGCCCCGTGCTGTTCAGCTTCTTCTCCTTGTGCAGCCTTTTCCTTTGCCATAAACCCTTAATTCTGTGCTTCCAGCACTCACCTTGTCTGGTTTCCCTCTCTGAAACAGGCAGGATGTTGAATCAAATGCCTGTTGGTGATTAAAGCCGTGTTTACAGCTCTGGAACAGGCACAGACCCTGCTCTGCAGAATTGTCACCGTGCAAACACACCACGAGAAGCAGCTGGGAGTTAAAAGCTTTGGGATGTATGGAAAGCTGTAATTTGCTGATTACCAGGGCTTGATTGTGCTTGTATTGCCACATCTTCTCCCAAGCACCCCCAGAAACCTGACCCTTCTCCAAAGGGGCCAGATCAGAGGAAAATGCTGGGAATGCAGAAGGACCAGGAGCTACAGGGGTTTTGACCCCTCGTGTTGGATTGGTTTGGGTGGAGATGGGACTGTGCTGGTGTGGTTGCTGTGTCTCCCATCAGCTTTGATCCAGCTGAAGATCTGCTGAGCTCCAATTGGTTGAAGAAAGTGAATTATCTCACTGTCAGAAAAACCCAAAGCAAAAAAGAAAAGGGACTAAAGTCTAAAGTGCCTTTCCTGCATTAAATTTCAGACATTTTTGATAAGTTTCAATAAAATCCTGTTTGGTTTTTGTTTTGTTTTGGGGTTTTTTATGTGTTTGAAGAAAGGTTGGATGTGGCACTCACTGTCATGGTTTAGTTGAGGTGTTGGGGCTGGGTTGGACTCTATGATCTTGGAAGTCTTTTCCAACCTGGTGATTCTGTGATTCATGGAAAGCCACCAAAGCTTTTCTATCCTCACTGGTTTTCCACTGCTGGTCTGTTGGAGTTCCTCAGGAAGTCACTTCTTCCCCATCTGGCTCTTCCTTGGGGTTGTTGGCATTCCTCAGTGCTGGTGCTCAGGACCTGGTGCACATCAAGTGTGGTTTTCCTGAAGCTTCCAGGGAGCTCTGCAGAATGGATTTATGTACTAATTCCACTGAGCTCTCTCAGACAGGATTTCTGTAGGGTGTGGGTCTGGTTTTGCATGAACATCCCCTTCACCCAAAGGTGTGTTCACCTTTGGGCTTTATTTTAAATTATGCCCCTGTTTGGAAAAAAAAAAAAAAAAGAAAAGAGAAGAGAAAAAAAAAAGAGGAGTCAGGAACATAAATTAAGCCTTCAAATGCATGTGCAGTTCTCTGTGACACAAACTTTGCTCTTGGGGTTTATGATGCTAATAAAATACTATTCACTGCTAACAGCTCTTTCCTTCCTGGCCTCGCAAACGGAGACAAATAAGTGCCTGGATTGGAGGAGTTCACATTTTATGTCTCCTTGCATCAATATGGCCCTGCTTTATTGACATTTTTAGGTAGAAACTGGCTGGCCACGTCTGAACTATATTAACTATTATTTATTATTTGGGCTGAGGACCCGAACCCGCCTTGTTCTAGGTGGTTGTACATACAAATCAATACTATTTGTATCCCAAAGAGCCTCTAAATATGATGGGAGACAAGAGCTAAGTGAGATAAAAAGTGCAAGGAGCAGCGAGGTGGTTTGTGTAGGAGGTGCTGGGGAGCAGCACGAGCGCCGGCCTTGGGCTGAGATGGAGAAATATTGCCAAGGGTTTGTTTGTGGCAGCTTCCTGAGCAGGGAGAAGGTGGCACAGAGGCTCCTGGTCTAATTAACCTATAGATTGATGAGAATTAATGAGATCCCACTGTGTATCAAAAGAACCACCTCACCCGAGGGCTGGTGTTTCACAGGGCCTGTCCCCGCTGTGCTCTCACATTTCACCCACCAGGTGTTCACAAGGGAAGAAATTCTGGGTGATTAGCAACAAAAATTTGGTGTCATTGTAAGATAAATCATGTGAGGAGCTGCCTGAGGGTGGGAGCCAGCCCCTGGACACTTGCCCTGGCTGGCTCCAGGATGGCCTGGGAGTTCCAGGGCAGCTCTTCCTGGAAGCAGATCTTTGTTCTGTCTGTTTGTGGGATGTTTGTTCTTCTGTTGGAAATTCTGGAGTGGTCTGGTTGGGAGAAGACTGATGGGCATTTCCTTGTGGTGGTTTGGTACCTCTTGAAGGGCATCCAGGTCCAAGTGGGTCCCAGACAATTTTCCAGGAGAGAGCAGAGTGTCAGGAGTGAGGCCCTGTGTGGAGAAGACGTGGTTTGAAAGACATTAGTCTGGATTTCCCATCAGAATTTTTGATCACTCTAATCCAAAAGAACTTCACACGACTTAGCCATAAATAGAACTTTTCATTCCTCTTGTTTCCCTGCCCAGCTCTTTGCTGGAGCACTGATAAATGTCCTGGAGATTCATGTATGGAGCTGTTTGGGGAAACCACAGTGGAAAGCCAGCACAGAACCCAGCCCTCAAAATCAGATTAACCTTCAGGAAGAGCTCCTGAGGAAGTGCCCTGAAGCCCTGACAAAGTGACTTGGCTGCTGAAGAATTTGTCACATGGACAAGGAAGAGTCAAATTCAGATTTTTGGAGCTCAGGGACAGGAACCTCTCCCCATGGAAGAAGCTGTGGAAGATCTGCCTTCCCACCTTCTTGACTTCCCTGGATTTCACCTCGGTGCTGCTCCAGTGGGAACAGCCCCAGCTCCACTGAGAGTCCCCAGCAGGGAGGCTTGAGTTAGCCTGGAGTTTGTGATTTCCTTATGCCATGGAAATCTCTGCACTTAATTTTCCACTTTTTTAGGACCTGGACTTGTTTCTAAAAATAGAGCTTTATTCCTCTTGTTCACTTTCTAAAGGACAATGACAGAAGAGAGAGAGAGCAAGAGGGAGGGAGAATATGCCATAAACTGGGACATTTTGTTATCACATTCCCTGCACATCTGGGAGCTCTTTTGGTACATAATTGCTGTTTCATGCTGCTCACGAGCTGCAGCCCCTCGGAAGCTGTTGGGATGTTGTGGCCTCTGCTCTGCAAATCGAGCGTGACCTCCTGGCCAGGTGTTCAGCTCTGAGAGGGAAACTCTGCCTTCCTTTCCCTCTGCTCTGTGAGATTCTGGCCAAGCCACTGAGTTTAGAGGCTCTAAAAACCTCCTTGCTCCCAAATTCCCTGCACTGGGTGTGTCCTAAAGAGAATTCTGTGGTGAGGTCTTGCTGCTCTGCAAAGCTGACATTGGGCATTGGGGGAATTCCTTTCTATGCCAGGATTTTCTCTGTAGAAAACATCATCTCATAATGAAATCAAGAAATTATTCCCTTTTTTTCTGTTATTTAAGGAAGGAAATCCAGCCACAGAAACTAATCTAACCACCTGGATGTGACTAAGAAACAGCCCCCGTGCAACATTTTCCCTTTCTCTTCTCTCACCAAAATTAGAAGAAATTCAAGACATTTGTTGAATTTCCTGACTCTTTAAAATGCCGTTGAAACAGAACTTTGAGGGGGAAGGTCTAGTTATGATGCTTCCCTACCTTTCCTTGGGATTGTGCTATGTCTTTAACTGCATAATCCCAAAATTTTGGGATCCTCATCCCAAGGATGGGCAGGCTGGGGACGGCTGGAGGCAGCTCCCAGGGAATATTTGGAACATATGGTGGCAGATAATGGATGAAGGCAGGATTAAAGCAAAGATGATTGAGTAAACTTTTGCCACCTCCACCTGGAAGTGGTGTCTGTCCACACCACATGGTGAAGGTGATAAATTGTAGTGAGTTTGTGATCTGGAGCCATCAAATTTCCTCGCCGTCTTTCTTAACCTTGGGACAAATTAAATCAAGTTCTGCTGTGAAGCCTAAAGACATAAAATTTGTTAGCTGTAACAGCACATCCTGCCAAGCAGTCAGAACTCCCTGGTATTAATTACTTTATTCTCTAAGTTAAATAAATGATGTGATATCTGGATTCAGGGGGAAGCCATCCAGGAGTATATAAAGGACGTGAAGATTTTCCTGTCAATGAACATCCAAACTCTGTTGCTAATTTGCTGTGGAGGGAAATAATCGATTCTAAAGTGCCTCCATTCCTGGGTGAGATCCTGCCAAACAGGAGCATCCCTGACAGGACATCAGGGGTGGTGCAGCCCAGTGAAAATGGGATTTGTGCTGGGTGCTGGCGCTGCCTCTTCCCATTGGTTTTCCTCTTCTGGAAGAAGCCTCATCCCAGCCTGTGGATTCCTTGGCTCTGCTCCCCAGCTGCCCTCGGTTTCCTTCAGCTCTGAGAACACAAATCCAGGCTTGAACATCTCCTCACCTGCCCCACATGAACCCAGCTGTGTCCAAAGCCCCTGGCACAGAGGGTGAAGTCATTCCCACTGCCCTGGCTGTGGACTGGAGATCCCTGTTCTGACTTCTCTGAGGTTCTCCCTACAAGAAGTGTTTTGCAAAGAGACCCAAACCCGGCTGACAGCCAGTCCACACTCCTGGGTTGTTCAGTGATTCACTGCCCCATTAAAAAAAACAACAAAAAACCCATACACATTATTTTGAATTAAAATTTGCCTGCCTTTAATTTCCACTAAGAGACTCTGTCTCTGCTCATCTCTGCCAGGTTAAAGAGCCCTCGGTATCTGATAGTTTCTTCCTGTGAAAGTGTTTGTGCACTACAATCAAATTACCTTTTGAATTTCTTCCTGATCACTTTAAAGAGATTAATCTTTTCACAGTCTCCGTTCTGAAGCAGTTTATTTCCACGAGCCTGAGTCACTCACAGCACCCCCTCTCCAGATCTGTGACTTGCCAGAATGCACAGACACTGCAAACAGGTGCAGTGCTGTTAAACTGAGCTCAGAAATAGCCCAGGGCCTTGGCTCAGGTCCTGTCCTGGTTCTCCACCCTGGCTCAGGCAGGGCAGGAACAAGCCTGGGACACCACACCAGTGAGGAACTGGTCAGAGACCCCAACACCTGGGCCTGGCTATGGGGGGAAACCTGTCAGAAGCAGTTGTGGGATTGGAACCCAAATTTCAGGTGCAGCAACAGCTTTGTGATGCAGAGCTGGTGTCCCTGAGCCCGGGGAAAGCAGGCAGAGAGCTCCTCACACATCCTGGGCTGCATCGCTTCTCCGCTGCTCCTGTGGCTCAGGTCAGCTTCCATCTGTCATTCCTTCCCTCCCTGCTGGAAGGTGGAGAACAGCTACTGGGGAAAAGGTGCTAAATGGCCTCCTGATTTATTATCTTCATTATTTAACTGAGGCAGCTATGCTTGGCATTACCCTGTGGGGAATGTTTGCATTCAGCCTCTGAGCTCAGCCCTGCAGCAGAAGCTCAGTGTTTCTGCTGCTGTTTCCTGCCATGGCCACTTTGTCCAGCTTCTTAAATGCAAAGCAAAGCTTTTAGAGAACTTGAAGAACGACTTTTTATGAAGATCGTATTAAAAGGACTAAGAATTTGGGCTATTTTTAGGAAAGGCTAAGTATTAAAATGCAAAAAAAGGCAGGAGTGAAGGTGGACAGGGAGGCTCAGCTCGTTAGCACGTCCTGCCCTGAGCACTGCTGCACCCTTGCTCTGCTGAACTTAATTTATATCGTAAAAAAAAAATGAGGGGGAGAGTTTAAAATTAAAAAATACGTGAAATCTCAACCCTGCCAGATGCTGAGTGCTTCCTTGGGAAGCACTGAGCTGGCAGAAGCTGGAGCTGCTCAGCCCCTCTCAAACATTCCTCCTCTTCCTCCTCCTTTATTGTCAGCTCATCTGCAGAGCTGGCCATAAAACAGGCAGGGGATTCCAATAAAACAAAACCATTGCCAAGGGTTACAAGAGGGATATTTCACGGTACAGAGTCATTCCAGGGGGTGAAATCCTGTGGAGAGAGGGAGAAAGGTGTTCTGGTGGAGGAACACCGAGCTCCTCCAGCCAGAGGGGTGGAGGGGAGGGATCTGGAGGGGACACAGGGGACAGGGTGAGCCCAGGGGTGCAGGGACAGATCCCTGAGGTGCTGTCCCACGGGCTTCTGGCTGTGCCAGCATCACTCAGGCTTTGGGAGGAGCGTTCAGACCTTAAATCATCCCCCAAATTACTGCCACACGTCCTGGCTCAGCACTGGCTGGCCTTATTTATAGCCCAGGCAGCAGACGGCATCTCCTTGGAGGTTTGGAAGCTGAGAGTAAACTGCAGGTACAAAATGCTGCACCACGTTTCAGGTGATGGAAAAGCCAGGGGTGGTGGCTGCCAGCTCCCTCTGGAGATGCTGGGAAGAGGTGATCTCCTCCCAAAGGGCTGCTGCTCTCTCAGGTGGATTCCCCCAGGGATTAAGTCCCAGGTTCTGCTGGTCCCAGGAGTTGGAATTTGAGGATCCTGGTGGATCCCTTCCAATTTAGGACATTTGATGATTCCTGTGGCAGCTCTCCAGGGTGTCCAGCTCTCCAGGGAACAGGGCACGGTGATAGAACCACTGCTGGACAGGAGCTGCCTCCTACTCCAGCTGTGCACCATGGCCTTGATCCTTGCTGTAAGCTCCAATCCCAATCAATGGCATTAATTAATCGAAGAGCAGCAGCCCAGAGCTGTCCCCTGAAGGTGTGTGGCTGCTTCAGCAGCCCCAGGCCGTGAGATCCCTGAGCAGGGATTTCCATCAGGGCTGGAGAAGAGCCGGCACTGCCGGGGAAGGCGAGCCTGGAGCACCGGGGAGGGGCGGGCTGAACCAGGAGCATCATTTCCATTTTAAACAGAGACTCGAGCAGCAGGATGAGTTCGAGAGAGTCCCGCAGTCCTTCAGGAGGCACCTCGTGCCCATAAACAGCTCCCCCCTCTCTCCAGAAGCCATAAAACCCTGTGCTAACGACCGTCGTGACAACCATAAACCTGTTGTTTCCATTCCCCGTGATTTACGGAGCTGGTGGGAAAGGTGGGGCTGCTCCTTTATTGGGATGATCAAATGTTTGCAGAGGGAAAATACAATCTGCATTCCTCCAAGGCTGCTTTTATACAGTGAATCATGAATACATTTCCTTTCCCATTAGCAGTTTAACATCGTAGGACACAGAAACACTTCTTCAAAGTGAATTTCTTTTTTAAGTAGTGTAAAGTCCTGGCTGTGGGGGAGGGAAGACACCAGCCTTTGTAGCGTTGGGAAAGCTGGGCCAGAACCTCCACAGAGCAGCATTTTCCTGCTCTGGGCACCTGTGAGAGAGATAAATCAGCTGTCCTGCCCTTGTGAGGTGCTGCCCACGTGGCTGGGCAGTCGAGCAGCCTCAGCATGTACAGGACAGCTGAGGAAAGAGGACTTTGGTCCAGAGAGAAAAGAAGATGAAGGAAAACAAATCCTTTGAGTCTCTCGTGTGCTGGATCATCCAGGCACACGCAGAGAGGAGATAAATGATGCATGGGGCTGGGGTGGATTCAGCCTGCCATTACCTGGCCATTTCTCTGTGTTAAATACTTCTCCCTGTTTTCTGCTGGGTTCAAACTCCACACAGGTACTCGAGAGATACTGAATTTAATAGCTGCAAATGTGTAATCGAATACAATTAATAATAGTAATTGTAGTGGCCAGCACGCTGATGTAATTGACCTAAATGTTCCTTGCTAATTAGAACAGCTCCAGTTCAGAAATCGTTCACAGCTCCGAGCAGTGCTTTATGCTGGGAAAAACAAGCTGTCCTCGATCCCTGACACACATCAGTGTTCACACAGGGCAGATTGGGTTTTGCTGTTAGATTTATTTGCCTTTTCTGGGACTATTAGAGCTGGATGGACGGCAGGAAGATGGTGTGGGTTTGTCTTTTTCATCTGGACTGATCACACTTCCACTGGATTAAATGATCTGGGATGTCTCCCTTAAGTCTTTCTTCATCTCACATCTTGTGTTGTCATTTATACTCCTGTAAAATGAATATGAAACTCATCCATGAAAGTGAAATGAGACTTTCTGCTTTATTTCTGATTTATGCACTGATGAAAATTGCCAGGGAATGTGCAAAGCAGAATCAAGCTGGGCCCAAAGCATTTGTGGCTGCAAATCCCTGTTAGAGCAGCACCAGCACAGCTCCCTCATCCACTGATCTGGGATGTGACAGGATCTGGGATGTGACAGGACCTGGGATGTGAAAGGATCTGGCATGTGACAGGATCTGGGCTGTGACAGGATCTGGGATGTGACAGGACCCAGGCTGTGACAGGATCTGGGCTGTGACAGGATCTGGGATGTGACAGGATCCTGAATGTGACAGGATCTGGGATGTGACAGGACCCAGGCTGTGACAGGATCTGGGATGTGACAGGACCCAGGCTGTGACAGGATTTGGCATTTGACAGGACCCAGGCTGTGACAGGATCCGGGTTGTGACACGTGGCTGGCCCAGGCACTGTGAATTTGGTGACTGACAGCAGCACAGACAGAGTTTGATGTCAAACACTGTCCAAGTGCTGCACCAGGGCCAGGGGCAGGGCTTTGCAGCCTTGTCCCTGTGCTGAATCCTCTCCCTGCCCAGTCAGTCCCACAGGAGCAGCCAGGTCCTCACTGGGAAGGTGCCACTGGGACAAGAGGGACAGTGACATCGTGCCAAAGAGTGGCATCACAATCACAGCTGCTGGTAGAGCCTATCCTGACACTGCTCTCACGTGCCTTAGGTCAGACAGGGATTTTTGGGGCCAGATCCCTGCCTGGAGTTAATCAGGATTGCTGGAGATGGAGCAGCTGAGCATGGCTGTGCTTCCCAAAAACTGAGTGTGCAGCAGGACACAGCATCTCTGCACCCCCAGACAAAGCAGCAGAGCAGAGCCTGGCTGAGGTGAGAGCAGCCCCTGCTCCTGCACAGAGCCCCGGGAGGCAGCGCAGCTCCAGCTGCCAGGGAAGCGGAGAGCTCGGCCGGGCAGGAAAATCAAAAAGGAGCAGCTAAAGGCCCTGGCAGCTGCTCGCCCAAAGCGACCACAAACATGTGTCTCACCCTGGTAGGTCTCATCAGCGCAGCTCAAATGTCAGCTCGTGCTGACAGGCGAGAGAGAGCAAAACACGGCTGCCCTTGCTGGAAAATAATGAGAGCTGCGAGCGAGGAGGGAGCAGGGAGCGGTCCCAGGAGGGCTGTGTCCCATTCCCGATCCTCCTCTCCCGCTGTTCCCCCAGCGCTGCTCCCTCTGGGGGTTATACAAGTGCTGGGTTTGCAGCAGCTGTGCTGATCACAGCGTAAATGCCTGGGAGGGGAAAGCCCAAACCCCTCCAGCAGCTGCTCTGCAGCCGAAAAAGGTTTGACAGAAACCACTGAGCGCTGATCCAGAGAGGTTTTTAGAAGATGAAAGCTCCCTTCCCAAATTTGACACGCACTCCTCTGTCTGGTCTCTGGGCAGTTCTCTTAATCCCTTTGTGCCTGAGTTCTCCAGGCTTAAAGAATATTGGAGGGGGTTTAGGAGCAGCTGATCTTGCTCTGGGGCCGTGTTTAACACTGGGAAAAATCACACTGGAGGGACACAGGGACGTGGCACTTGGTGATGTGGTTTAGGGGCCGTGGGGGTATGAGGTCAGAGGTTGGGCTCAGTGATCCTGGAAGTCTTTTCCAGCCTTAAAGATCCATGCCAGGCACTCTGGGTGGACTAGAACAGCTGAAAAACCATCCCTGCTGCACCTCTGGATGCTCTCTCCATGCAGGATTCCTCCTGGATGAACCAGCAGGTGCAGCTCACACAGCCTGTGCTGGGCTCGCTCTGTTTCCTTTTTCCCCCTATTTGTGACACATTTCAGGCAGAGGCTGAAGTGCAGCCCCTGGAATGTGTGTCCAGGACAGCAGGTCGAGGCAAGGGACATCCTCTCGTCTCCTCTCCTCCTCTCTCTTCCAGCCCAGGGTTTTGTTAATCCCCTTCCACCCCTGCACTCAGCTGGGTAACAGCTCTCTCTCTCCTACAGAAATATTTGCTGTGTCCTCACTGCATTAAGCATTGGCTTCAAGTGAATTTCTCTCACAAGCAGAACTAATAAAAGGACTAAAACCTGCCAGGTTGCACTTGACAAATGGCTGGAAGGAGGATATCTCCCTGCTTTTAGTGTTTGCAGTGATTGATCAGGGCGGGCTCGGAAGCAGCTGACCTGTTGAGGGTTTCCAGAGGGGGAGCTGATGGAAGGAAGATAATGCTCCTTTCTGGTTGATCACTGTAATTTTTGCTTTTCAGCAGATAACATATCCAGTGTCCAGAAATCACCACCTGTGTTTTGGAACTCGCCCAGGAGCTGCAATTTCAGTCCCTGCGTGCATCTGTCTGCTCAGCTCGCCCTTCCCAGGCTGGCACAGGCTGTGGGTGCTGCTGCAGGCACACACAGAGGGACAGGGTCACCCCAAAGTGCTTTATGGCCCAGAATGAAGGTGCCCAAGGTCACACCAGAGCCTGGCATCAATCTCCACAGGGCTCCAGCAAGGCTCTGGCTGCATCCAGGCACTTCCTTCCAGTGAAGCTCTGTCAGGCTCTCCTGGAAGCTCTGAAAGCCCAGAGATGGATGAGGTTTTGCCCAGCTGGAGGTGGAAGAAGGAGCTCTGGAGCAGGGAACCCCCATCCCTGAGCAATGCAAGTTGGCTGAGGCTGGGTGTGATCCCTGCCTGAGGCTGAAGGGACAGAGCCCCCATTTGTGCAAGGGATCCCTGTTAAGAAAGTCCTGAGTTCTGGCTTTCAAGAAACAAGTGAGAAAAATCCTCCCACAGGTACTGGGGGCCCTGGAGAGTTGTACAATGCCCAGGTGATCTGAGCTGCCTTGGCTCAGCCAGACAAGGTGGGGCAGGGACAGAGCCTTGGGATCTGCTCTGTGAATTAACTCATCCCATAGATTTTTCTCCTCAAATCCATTTGCAAGCCCACAGTGACAGTTGTTATTTATTTATCTAAATAAAAAGAAGCAATTAGCCAAGAGGAGATGCCCCATGACCTCAGTGTGAAAGCTGTTCTTTGCTTGTTGGGGGTTTCAGACATTTCATCTCCCTGGGGATCACAGCAGCCGGGGCTGGGCTGAGTCCTGGCTCTTCCTCAAGCTGGTTGTGCACGTGAATGCTCTTGTGTTTTTTTTATTTAATTGACATCCTATTTATTGTTGAAGTGTTGCCCTTTTTTGTTTTTTTTCTGTCCAGGAGGGAAGATTTGGTTCAGCAATCGGTCACAAGAGATTAGCAAACAAGCTGAGAACACTTGCTCCGGAGCGTGTTTGAGACCAGGCATCTCTTCCTGGCCCCTGCCTCTCCTCCCTCCTTCCCAGCAGCTTCTCCTGACTGCATCAGGAAACTTCAGGAGCCTTCCTGGAGGTGGATTTTCCCAGGGAGTCATCAGTGCTGCTGCCTGATTTGTCATTTTGTGCAGTGGATAAAAGCAATTTCATGTTCAACTCCAAAACCCCTTGTTCACTTTATGAATAACTCCTGTAAGTATCACTTCAGAGGCTGATCCAGCAAAGTGACAGGGAAGGGATACTCCTGGGATGTCCAAAAAAATAAAAAAAAAAAAAAAAAAAGAAAAGGGAGACCAGACTGTGTCTGTGAGGTGGATGCCTGGGGGTGTTTTTGTGAACTCCTCGGTGTGGGAGGGAGAGCAGAGCAGGCACTGGAGCCCCGTGCCTGGCACAAAGCCACTCCTGCAGCTTCCCTGGTGTCCCTGTCCCCCTTTAAAGCCCAGAACTGAGCTGCCACCACGGGTGACCTGTGCAGGGAGGTGTTTGCCACCACGGTGTCACCACGGGTTCGGTGCCACCCTGTCAGAGTCACCAGTGCTGGATCATTGCTGAGGACACATCAACACCTTCCAGCTCAGTGATCCACGGCTGGCCCTGACTGAGATCAACTGAGATCAATTAATACTGGATCCTCATTAAGGAGGAAGGACTCTGGGTTTTCTCCCCTCTCCTGGCAGGGCATGGGCTCAGGATGCTCCCAGGAAGGCTGGGATTGACTCCCCACCCCTGGAAGTGTCCAGGGCCAGCCTGGACAGGGCTTGGAACAACCTGGGACAGCAGCAGGTGTCCCTGCCCATGGCAGGGGTGGAGCAGGATGATCTTTGAGGTCCCTTGCAACCCAAACCATCCTGGGATTCTCAGTTCCTCTCAGCAGTTGTTTGTGTGCTGCCCAGACCTCACTTAGTGCAGGTTTCTCATTAAAATACCTGTGTTTCACTCCAGGATCCGTGCTCTGCTGAGGGGAAGTGCAGCTCTGCCAGCTCTCTCAATTTTTAATTGTCATGATCACCTCCCTCATTCCTTGCTGAAGCACAAAGCCTGCACAGTCTGCTGGGATCTTCCCACATATTCCTGCAGCTGCAGGGACTTGTCCTGACTCCTGCTCTGCTCTTGAGGAGATGTTGATGCCTTAACTCGCAGTTGCTGAAGCAAAGAATGTGAAGAGATCCCCTGGCCCTGCCTGCTCACAGTAGTTGGTCGCTGAAGCACATGCAGATTTTCGCTTTTTGGATTTATATTTTTTGTGCACAATTAGGCTTAGACTGAGATAACTGTGTCCAGCTGGGCTTTGGCATCAGCTGGAAGCTCTCCAGGCTGGTGCAATGTTGGTGCCTGCTGTGCTGGGAGGGTTGGGGTGCTGGGAGCACAGACTGGCTCTATTCACCCCACTTCCCTCGGGGTGTCTCCTTGCACCTCCTTGTCCTGAGCTGTGAGCACGTGGCTGCTTCTTCAGCTGCTGGGCAGGCAGAGGAGAGGGAGGAGATCCAAAAAAATCCCTGGGTTTGCTCCTGGCTGGGTGGGAGTGGGAGGGGAGCACTGGGGTCCTACAAAGGGGAAAAGTGACTCCTCTTCCTTTTCTCTTTCAGAAAGAAAAGGAAGGGAGGAAAATATGAAGTACTGAAAACCAACCTGAGCCAAATAATCCTAGGGGTGCATATTTGAACAATCCTTTCCCTCAGGTGGCATGGGTGGACCCTGAGCTGGTGACATTTCTGCCACGTGTCCCAAACCTACGTGGCTTTTATTAAAAGCCCACCTCTCACAAGTCAGGCCCTTGGACGCCTCCTGCTCGGGGTGAGCTGTGAGGAGGAGCTGGGGAACGACTCACACTTATGGAGTGACTGCTCATGGAATGCTGTCAGCATTTCTTTAAGATGCCAGAGGCTTTCCTAAGCAAGGGATTAATGACACCTCCCATGGCTGCCTGGCAGCTTCACCTTAATGCCTGAGCACATTTGCATGTTGTTATCAGAGGGCAGGGAAATAAATAATAGCATTGTCCCCGGGCTGATGGGATCCTCTGGAGGAGCTGGAGGCTGTGCTGGCAGGCAGAGGGTGAGCTGTGCTCCACAGGTCACAGTTCCTCTGCTCCAGCAAGTGTAATTGAAGGGATTTACTCCATCATCTGATTCGGGACAAGCTGCTGGGTAAACAAGGCAAAGGCAAGGCTGGGGTGAAGCCACACAGCTCAGGTGGCTTTTTGGAGCTGATCTTCACAACCTTGTTTGTGTAGCTGCGCTTGCCAGCGCCTCTGGGCACAGCCTTTGAAGGTCTTTTCCTGCTGCAGGTGATTCATGAGCCAGCTCCAGGTGAACCTTTCCGGCAGCTTTTGTTTCCTGTTCTGGGCAGAGCTTGGGGCATCAGGTTTCCACCCACCCCTTCCAGCGAGCAAAAGTCCTACAGTTTATGACTTCCCCTGAGGCACTGGGGATGAGTGATCAGGCAGCTCTGCCCAAAAACGGCACATGAAGTGTTTGCTCCTTGAGGAGCTGAGTAACGCGCTAATGAGTGCAAGACAGATCCTGCTGCTTCCCATCCGATGGGAATTAATCCTGCCTGTGCTGGAGCAGAACCAGCCTTGCCTGCTCATGCATTGATTATGGCTTAACTTTCCAGAAAGTACAATTGAGCTGAACTTTCCACGGGGTTTGAGCCAGGAGTGACGCAGTCAGTGAGAGCTGCACCCAGAGCCGTGCCCAGGGCTGGGCTGCTGCAGTGTCCCGTGGTGATCCCGGCCTGCCCAGCTCCCCCAGGCACTGCCAAGGTGTTTATCTTGGAGGAACTGAATTGCTTGGCTGAGTGCTGGGCCTTGGCATGGCCTGGTGTGTGTCAGGGGAAGGACTTCCCGAGGCTGCCCCTCAGTGCTGCCCCTCCTGCTCTGCATTTGGGGTGAGGGCTTCGGGAAGGGGGTCCTGAAGTGCTCAAGGTGGGACCTGCCCTGTCCTGGGCTGGGGAAGGTCAGCAGGGGCTCTGAAAGGGGAATCAGCACCAGGGCTGCCTGAAGGAGCCTCCTTTGAGCTCTTTGGTGGCTGGCAGAGGTTTAAAAATGCTTTTTACTTAACTAGAGAGAATGACCCCTTAAATCTGACAGAGTTTATTGCCCTGAGGAGCCCTGATGGCTCCAGCTGCCCAGGCAGGTGTTGGGTGGGTAAAACCCTCTGAAAAGCAAAGCTGGGCTTGTCTGAACTGAGCTGGAGCAGCCCCTCTCTTGCTCCCAGGCCATGAATCAAAGCCCAGCACTGCAGACCTGCCCACAGCCCCATCACTTATTGCTTAACAAGTGCATTAGTGTAAATCAAGAGGCATGTTTCAATTATCTAATAGAAGAATTATTGATCCACACTCTCCTCCTGAACGCTCAAATGTTCCAGGAGGAGAAGCAGTATTTGTATATGCTATAAAAAATCTGGAGTGTGCTTTTATGTTTCAATTAGGTGGTGCTTGGAGAGCTGGTGCAAGATGTTTTTGTAGGAGCAGCTGCGGCCAAAATGCGACGGGCACAGAGTCACTGGTGGTCCCCAGCCCCGGTTTTGGGGTCAGCAATGGATGAAATTCCTCCCTTTCCCCTTAGGATACTGTGCAGGGAAGCCCAGGGCTCCACTTTCAACTCATTACCCATGGAAAAGTGCAGCTATTCCTTAAAATGCCAAATTCAGTTTATGTGTATCAAATCAAACCAGTTTTCTTGTATCAAATCAAACCAATTTTCTTCTCCCTCTCCCTGCCCCGTGGTTCTGATGGTTGGGGAGAGGAAGGGGATTTGTGCTTCTTGTGTAAGGAGTGTAAGCAGCCCTGGGCATCTGGCTGATAAAATAAACATTCCACAGGAGAGTTAATTCCAAGTGGAATTATTCTGAACCTTTGGCTCTCAGTCCATTGTCCTGTGGTGACTGTGTAAAATGCCATTGAGGGATGTTCCTTTTTCCCTTTGATATAAAACATGGGGCTATTTTAGAAACTTAAAGCTCATTCCAGACTCTGCTCAGCACTTCTTTTCAAAGCAGCTCAGTTCAGCTGTCAGTTCCCAGCTCCACTTTTAATTAAAATAGGTTTGTAGCCTTCCCTGACAGGCAAACATCTACAGTAAAGTTGCAAACTATAGAGCAATCCTTTCTCAGCTTAAGGATGCCACATCAAATGTCACTTGGCACCTCTCTAGGACAGCTCTCTATGTTTAAGAATAAATATACAAATAAAATTGTCACCTGAAAAGTTGTTGATAACACTTTTCTAGGACAGGGAGCTCAGATGAGATGTAATAGCAGCTGCCTGTGCTTTCTGCAGTCCCAAAAATGTTCCTGGAGACTCCGTGGCCCTGAGTTGGGTTTTGGTTTTTTTCCCCCATTGTGCACAGTGACACAACTTGTGAAATGGTGTCACTGTGATTTAGTGGAGCCCTGGGGCAGCTGAGGGGTCCTGAACCAGCAGAGATTTGCAGTGGGGATTGCTCAGCCCTCCTCAAAACAGAGCTGGGTTGACCCCCAGGGACCCTTCCCTAGGAATGGGGTGGAAGCACCAGGAAATGTGAGAACAGCCTGTGCTGAGGAATTTGCACAGAATAATCCTTGTGGTTTGAGCATTTCACTGTCAGAGCAGGATTTCCCTGCTGGAATGAGGCACCTGCTGAACCTGTCACTGCTTTCATGTTCTGCTTATTGGAAACCTGAGAAACCCTCCAAAAGCAAACAAGATTAACTCCAAACAAGCGCGTGCACAGGGCAGCAAATCGTGCTGCAGCTTTATTGCTCTCACCACTAGAAACAAGTTTCTTCTCCTGGCCTGGCTGCTGCTTGGTGTATTTTTCAGTGTTTAAAGTTTATTTAACTCTCCTGAAGGTCTCAGGGTTAGGGGAGGTCGCTCTCAGCCTGTTTTGGGGGTCAGGCTGGGCTTCTTTAAAGAGGGCTGACCTAAAGTAAGCAATGGAATCACAGAACTCTGGATATGGGGTTTGGGACGTGCTGCTGGCAGCTGGGTGGTTGGGATGGATGTTGTGGGAGATGCTCAGCTTCGAGGGGCTAAAATGGTCCAGCCTGGAGTGTCAGAACTGTCCCCAAGTGCCACTGCCAGGGCAGGGAAGGGGCTTTTCCCTGTGTCCCAGCTGGAAACCTGGGCAGTGTCAAATATCCCAACTCCCGGCCAGCCCTCACCCTGACTTCTTGGACCCAGGGTGGCTTTGTGGCTTTGATCCACACTTTTGGGGGCTGCCCAGCAGGAACCACCCAGCTCCTTCCCTCCCCCATCCCTGCTCTCTGTTCAGAGCCCTGCAGCAGATCACTGCACACCCTTTCATGGAGCAGAACATCCTCCTCCTCCTCCTCTTCCTGAGCAGTGAGGTAAATCCATCCAGGTGGGGAGCACCAGGAGATGACAGCAGTTGTATTTTCCCTCTGCTGTTTACACGCTGCTTTAATTAGGAGGCTGCCTTTGATTAGCTGAAGAAAACCCAAGCTGTGTCAATTGAAATTAATTTCCCTCTATCAATTTATCCTTTGTGAAAAGTTTGGGTGGCTTGCTCCCAACTGGAATGTGGGCAGCTCGGGGAGAGAAATCAATTCTCCTACCAGGTCTAATCATGAATAGTGTGAAATTAAGTTGTCACCCAGGCCCCCTAATCCTGGTGTCTGAGTGCATGTTGGGCTGTTTGCTGAGGCAATTACAGGAACCTGCTTCCTCTCCCTCCCTGATCTCTCTTATTAGAAAACACTTAAGGGCACAGCTCCCTGTGCCACGTTGTCACCAGGGAGGGACAAAAGTTTCAGAGGGGAGAAGTAGGACATTACATGAACTGGGAGGAATCAAGAAGCTATTTATGAGCCATTTATTTACTTGGCCCTAAAAATAGCCGGGGCTTTATGTGAAAATAGGGCTGTGATTGAAATCAAGCCCTAGACATGAGGTAATGGGAAAGAGGGGGGGAACAAAGAGAGGTGCAATCAGGTGTTCTATAAATAGCCCTGCTGGCCTCTCCAGGGGTGGGACAGGGGCTTGGTTTGGGTGTTTTCCTGCTGGAAGGGTCTGGAGGAGCTGTCTTGGGGTGCAGCAGAGTTTGCTGCAAGACTGAAGGCAGCGGGAGCACGGGCAGGTGCTGGCACTGAAACCCATGGGGGTGATCCCCCAGCACCCCAAAATCCAGCTGCAGGCTCCATGTCCTGGGCAGTGCTGTCCTCAGGGTGCTGTGTCCCATCCTGGGCTCCTCAGCACAGCAGGGACAGGAGATCCTGGAGATGAGGAAGGGCCTGGAGCAGCTCCCTGCCCAGGAAGGGCTGAGGGAGCTGGGGAGGAGGAGATGCTGAGAGGGGCCCTCAGCCCTGGGTGTCCCTGAGTGTCCCTGGGTGTCTCTGTCCACCTCTGAGTGTCCCTGGGTGTCCCTGTCCATCCCTGGGTGTCCCTGTGTGTCCCTGTGCAGGGAGGGTCAGAGCAGGGCCAGGCTCTGCTCCAGGCCCAGCAATGGCACCAGAGGAAGGAGCAGGAGCTGATCCCAGGAATTCCTCCTGCACAGGAGGCAGAACTTCACTGTGGGCACTGGAACAGAGCCTGGAGAGGCTGTGGATCCTCCCTCCCTGGGGATATTCCAGACCCTCTGGACACACTGCTGTGCTCTGGGGTGGCCCTGCTGGAGCAGGTGACCCTCTGTGATCCCACAAACCTGCCCCACTCTGGGATTCCAGGATTCTGCTCCAACCCTCCTGCCACAATAAGATGCTTTGCAAGTCAAAAGGTGCTGAGTAACTTCTCCTGGAAGCAGCTCTCTGCAGCACAACCTCTTTGATCTCCTGCTTCCATCTGTTCTTTTATTGCTCCAGAGCTGCAGTGTTGAAGTTTTTGACTCCAGAGGTGACATTTGGGTCCTTTCAGGTCCCTCAGTGTTGGAGCAAGCCCAGCACCCTGGCTGGGTGCCACAGCCAAGCTGTGCCTCTCACCTGAACCTGCACAGGAGCATCCCAGGGAGGGCACTGAGAGCACAGATGGAATTAAATCCCTGCCTAATGCAGGTTTTAATAAGAGTTGCACATGTGCAACGTCACCAGCTCTGCCCATGCTCTGGGGAATTCGCCCTGCCACACTTGGACACTTTTCCAGCCTTTCCTTGGAGGTGAGAAGCAGAACTGTGCTCTTGCCACGCTGCAATTAAAGAAATTCACTGCTCCCCATAAAGCCTAAACCCTATAAAATACAGCTGTTCTCTCCTGCTGGGTTTAAAAAGAAATGGTTTCACAGAAATGGCTCCAGGTGTGCATTTGTGCCAAAGAGGCTCGTGAATGCCTCTTGGAAGGGCTGTGGAAATATTTTGGCAGATGTTGCTGCTGTGCCAGGGGATGCTGTGAGGCTCAGAGTGGGGGGATGCAGAGTGGCTGGGCTCAGGGCTGTGGCTGTGAGGGACAGCCTGTGCCCAAAGTCCTCATAAAAAGGCACAGTTTGGTCAAAAGTTGGACTTGATGATCCTGGAGGGCGTTTGCAGCCTTCACAAGGTTGTGATTCTGTCTGTGGTGCAGCCCCAGACTGAGCCAGAGCACCCCTGGGCTGTGCTGCTGCCCAGGGTCCCCTGCCCGAAGCTCAGGGGGTGAAAGTCCTGAGCCCCCTCCTTTTCTGAGTCTTCAGCCCAACCAAAGCAGGGAGCAGCATGCTGGCAGCAGCCTGGAATGCTTTTCTTTCAAATATGTTTGAAATCAAGGAGCTGCACACCCCTGCAAGCAGGGAGAGCAGGAGGGAGCAGAGACCCAGCCCAGCTGTGCTGGTGCAAAATGGGATTTATGACTTGTGACCATTTTTCAAGTGAGAATCATCGATTTTTACATGATTTTTTTTTTTTTTCCTTCATAGAATTTCTTCCCCTTGAAATAGAATAGGTTGCCTGAAGCACCTGGTTTCCCAGGGATGCAAGGCCATTGCTCCCTGGTGCCCTGAGAGGAGGATGCTGTGATGTGTGGAGTGTGCTGGGAGCTTTGCAGGCAGGAGGGGCTGGGCATGGAGGTGCCATTTTCCCCAGAAAATCTTTGGATTTGGCTTTTCTCTTGTGGCAGGGCTGTTTTCCCTGCAGTGCTTCACAGTCCACCAGGAAGGAAACCCATTCTTTGTTTCTGACTTAGCCTAAATGCCTTTCTTTGTTAATGTCAGACCTTTCTTTCTGTACTGCCTGTTCCAACACAAAAGGAAACAAATTCTTTCGATGCCAAACTGCAGATTTTTGCCCCAAAAGTGCTGTTCTAATAATTTCTGAAAGGCTGCAGAAAGTTCTCTCGACAGGCATTAAAACCATGCAGATTTTGAAGATTTTCAAAGGTTGGACTTGATGATTGGAGGTTTTTTCCCAACCTTAATGATTCTCTGATTCCATCTCTGTGCATTTGGGCTGGGAAAGGATTGTTCTTAACAATTCTGCTTCCTTTTGCCTTTGCAAATCCATTACTGCAGGCACAGCCATGAATTTGGGGAGAACTTCAACTCTGCCTCTCACTTCCTCTCCCTGAATAATGGATGGCTGGGGGGCCTGGTGGGGTTGTTAATGCTCCTGTGAAGTCACAGCCCATCTGTGAGCCCAGAGAGGAATGGGAATTTCAGTAGCAACCTTTTGTTTTGTCTGCTCTACAGAGCAGGAGCTGGAGATTGATTAATTCCTGTGAGTTGATCAGAGGGCTGGGGGAATGTGTTCCTGATAGAGGGCATCAAGAATTGGGGCTCTGTCTGTGGACCTCCCAAGCTTTGGCCTGTCCACTGTGACTGCATCTGTCAGAGAGCCTGGCCCCTGAGTGTAGGGGGACAAGGGAATGGAATAAATAAGGAGATAATAAAAAATGCGAACTGAAAATCAGAATGAGATGAATTCTGACTGACTCCACATCAGGAACTGGAGTGACAGGACCCGGGGTGATGGGCTCCCACTACCAGAGGGCAGGGTCAGATGGGATATTGGGAGGAAATTCTTCCCTGGGAGGGTGGGGAGGGGCTGGAATGGATTTGCCAGAGAAGCTGCAGCTGCCCCATCCCTGGAAGTGTCCCAGGCCAGGTTGGACAGGGCCTGGGGCAACCTGGTCTGGTGGAAGATATCCCTGCTCATGGTGGGGGGATGAAAATGGATGATCTTTACATTCCCTTCCAACCCAAACCATTCCATGATTCCCTGATTCTATTTTCCTTCTCATATAAAAGAATGTGGCCTATCACTACTCACTTCAAGAAATAAAAACCACACTGTACTGAAATAGTGACTTCAGATCCCTCTGTGAACATTCCCCTGCAATTACTCAACTCTGTTAGAGTGTTGCAAACACTTTGGGATCCTGACAAAAGAGAAATGCTCTTTATCACTTCTAATTTCTACAACTGGGTCTGAAAACTAATTAGTAAAACAGGCTGTACCATCTGCTTCCTTGGGATGTGCTCCTGCTGTAACTATTTATATTCTAAGTTGGTTTTTTTTTTCTTTGTAAATTTGCTCTCTCTTCTAAAATGGTTCAATCCAACTATTGTTTTATTGCACAGTCATATTCTGCTCCTTCTGCATCTGCATCTCTTCTTGGCATCAAGAGTACCTGAGAGGAAGGAAACATAAAACAAAAGTTAATCCTGTCATTCTTTCTGCACAAATGTGCCTGGTTTACATTCCCGGGGCAGCTCTTGCTGGAAAACGCTGCAGAGTTTGCAGGTAGGAAAGGCAGGAGCTGCTCACCTGAAAGAAAGCAGAAATTCTCCATGGGGAGGGAGCAGGAGAGGGAGATTCAGACTCCCCTGGGCTCCTCAGCCCTGGAAGCAGGGATGGCACAGGCTGGGAGCTCGTGGCTCTTGGTTTGACCAAAAATTCTGGCTTTGGGGCAATCTTTGGAGCAGGGCTGATGCTTTGGCCACACCAAGGAGTGTTTTCCACATCAGAGACTGGCAGAGCTCAGTGATTCTCCAGGGTGGATATTTCCCCTGATATTCCACTTGAATTCTCCATCACTCATTATTTTATTATTATTATTATTTTATTATTTTTATTATTATTATTATTATTATTCCTGTTGGCACACTAAACAACCCTTCCTCCCTGCTGGCTGATGATGTCCTCATTGTCTCTGCTTTCTGCCAGATCTTCTCCTTAAAATAAACTCAGTGATGGAGACTCTGGAGCCCTGCTTTGCCTCTCCAGGGGGTGAGTGATGCTTCCCCAGGCCTCCACTCCCAACTGCACCAAGCTGTGGCTCCCAAGGTGTTGGGAGAGGATTTTAACACGATGGGTGAGGAGGAGAACTCTGAGTTTTCCCTCCTGGAATTGCAGTACCAGAGGTGGGACGAGGAAATCGAAATAACTCACAGCAGCCAAGCCCAAAATGTCAATCCGAGCTGCATCCACGTTTTTCTGCTCAGGATCAGCTCTTAGCCAGAGAGAAAATTGAAACAACAGTTGTGGTGTGGCTGAAAATCCACACGTGGGGAGGAAGCTGCTCCCCCTCCCAGGTGCCAGAGACCTTTAGACCTCCAGCTCATGAGATCCCCATCAAGCCAACAAAGGTCATGCTTGGCTACTAATGTGCCTCAGATGAGTTTCTTCCTCTGCATGAGCTGAGCTGCTCAGATCGTGCCCTGCTTTTATCCCTCCCTTTGAGGGCTCCCAGGCTGGTGGCAGCAAAGCCATTATCAAGGAGCTGTTCCTTTGCCTTGCCTTTGTGGATATAAATACTGACACCTTGTTCCATTTTTCATGCATTACTTCTTTTCCTGCCCCATTCAAAAGAACAAAAGGAGTTCTGAGCTCTCTGAGCCTGGAATTTGACAGGTTTTCCTTGGTGGTGGCATTGCTGGTTTTCTACTTCTGCTCAAAAACAGCTTTTTCCTTTTACCTGAAGGGGAAGGGGGGGGAAATGAAATGATGGGGAAAGCTGGAGGAGGTTTAACCTGCACACATGAAGCAGCAATTCCAGTGATTTTATTGTTTGGGCTTTCTGATGGTCGTCCCAACTCATCAATAAAGCTGTGGCTGTCTCTGCTTCGCCCTCCTCATTACCTGGAGGCACAGCCCAGTGCTGGGGCTCTGTGGCTGGCTGGGAAGTCCCTGTCTGGCTCATTCCCCTCTCCCCCTGCCTCTCCAGCTGGCTCTCACTCCCATTTGGAATATATCTGGGAGCAGAGGCCCACATGGCTCGGGGGGATTTATGGCCAGCAGACAGTGTTTAGTGCAGATGTGCAGAGCAGCAACTCTCTGTTGCCAGCAAAACCTCTGGAGAGATACATCATAGCAGGAAGTTGTCAGCAATTAATTTTCAGAGGGTTAAACTTCACCCATGTTTTAATAGAAGAGGAGTCTGAAGGACCAAAGAGAGAATAAATCATTTGGACTCCTGGGGGGTTTTTTTTAGCTACTCTTCTGAGCAAGTGTTGCTGCTTTTTTCTGCCTTGCAACAGGTAAAACATTGGGGGTTCAATCACTGAGATAAATATTCTCAAATAAGTAAGACTTAAAACAGAAAAATAAAACTAAGAACAGCTTTCCTCTGTGAGATCCCTTGAATCCTTCTGCAAGAAAGGTGCCAAACACTTGGATCAAGGTCTGGTTGATCTTGCAGGTGATACCTGAGTGACAGAGGGAGGGGGGGCTGAGCTATAATTGGTGGATGTGAAAAGTTTGCTGACAGGGTTGGCTGCTGACTATTGAAAATTTAGTTTTGGGGGGTTGATTTGGGGGTTTGGGGATGGGTTTTTTGGAGGAGGGGGTGATTTCTTTGCAGCTCAGCTCCTCTGCCAGCCACAGACTTGAGAGAGGAAGCAGAGATGGCCACAGCTCGATTGCAGGGCTGCCTGGAGGGGCTTCATGGCTGAGGCAGAGTCAGTGGTGCTTTGTTGAGGCTGTGGTCTGAAAGGAGAGTTTCTGTTCCTTCTGAAGAACCTCAATTCATCAAAGCTTTTCAACATTTTCCTCTCAGTTAAGCCAGGGTTTAAGTCCAGTTCTACTGTGCGCACTGTAATGGGGTGTGGGTGTCCAGTGCCCACTGTGGTGGCTTTTAATGATCCCAAAATTTTCCTTTGCCACCAAAGTTGGGGATTTTCCTCCTCTGTGGAAGCTGCCAATTGTCTTCCTCATGTCACAGTGGGGTTTAGAGGGCATGGTGGGATTAGGTCAAGGGTTGGACTTGATCCTGGTGTTCTTCTCCAGCCTTAATCATTCTGGGATTTTGTATTAACAAAAAAACCTCTCACAATTCAACAAAAACCCACGAATCCTGGAATGGTTTGGGTTAGGAAGGGACCTTAAAGCTCATCCCATTCCATCCCCCACCATGGGCAGAGACACCTCCCACTGTCCCAGGCTGCTCCAAACCCTGTCCAGCCTGGCCTTGGACACTTCCAGGGGTCCAGGGGCAGCCACAGCTGCTCTGGGCACCCTGTGCTAGGGCCTCACCACCCTCATAGGGAAGAATTTCTTCCCAATATTTAACCAAAATTCCCCTCTTTCAGTCTGAACCCCAAAATCTTCCTGTGTCCCGGATGGTGGTGGCTGCTCCAGCTTTTCTCCCCACTTTGAGCTGTTCTGTTCCTTCAGCACAAACTCTAAGGGATGGTAAAAAGCTCCTGGAAGTGGAAGCAGACCTTTGGCTTCCCCCAGTGAGGCAGTGGTCTGGAAAGCTCAGGAGACAGAGGACTTGAGCTGAAAATTCACTGTGGAACAGTTCCACTCTGTCATCTTTCCCTTTATTACCCTTTCCTCTGCAGCCATGATGGGATTAGTGATATTTCCATTTGTCTGTTTTATGTATTTTGTTTTCCCTTCCCCTGAAAAATGATTACAGGATGAAAAGTTTGTCAGGCCTTGGAGTTCAGCAAGATTCTCTCTGGAATTAATTTCCTACCGTGGAGCGTGAGCAGGTGTCTAGAAAAACACTATTTGATTATACTTTTGTTTTCATATAAGAAAATTATTACTTTCGCTTGTTGGTGGGTGTAGGACACACAACTGTGTGGGGAAGGCAGGACTTTAATTTATCAGATGCCTGAAGACTTAAAATCCTAAGAAGCATTAATGAGGAAAGCTGAAGAAATGGAAGTTTTGCTGTGGCTGGTTATTCCCTAAGTGTCAGAAAATCATGACAGAGGAGAGAGCAGGAGGAACAAGGACATTGACCTGGAATCAAACACCCCAGTGGGATGAGCTGGGATCTGTCAGATCTGAGGCCCAGCAGAGCCAGATCCAAGCAGGCCTGGCGTGAAATGGCTCCTCTTGATTTTCTTGATTTTCTTGATTTTCTCCTCCTCCCCGTCGAGCCTCTCTCTCTGGGTCTAATTGAAGGGGTTTGTTCTGACACCTGCTGCAATCAGGGCTGAACGCTTTCCATGGAAATCAGTGCCAGCAGCGAGGCCTGTGCCGTGCTCTTGGCTCCAATGCCTCTCCAGAACTGGTTTCCACTCCCTCCCAGTTGGAGGAGACCCTTCTGCTCTGTCACTCCTTCCACCTGCAACATCTGCCCAAAGCTGTCCTCAGTGGTTTTTATCCCAAACACTTGTGGATCTTTCCTGCCCCACCATTTCGCCCTTCCCCGTGAGCACCCTGCTCTCACAACCTCTCCAATCATATTAAAATCAAATCAGCCCCCCATGGTGGGGGTTTGGAACGAGACCATCTCTGAGGCCCCTCCCAGCCCAGGCCATGCTCTGTTTCTGAGGTATCTGTGATGTTTCCTGGCTCAGCAGCATGAGGAGGGTTCCCATCAGCTCCTGCTGCTCCCTCAGCTGCCTGACACTGATCCCTTCAGTTTTCTCTCCCCTGTGTTCCAGGCTCTGCTGCCCAGGGTGCAGCTCTGAGCTCACAGCCAGGGTCACTCAGCTCTGCACACAGCAGGGACACAACACAAATCCTTCTCCTGCTGCACACCAAGGACAGCTGGGAC
>VZUI01040459.1:0-27118 GCA_013401135.1 Cettia cetti
TCCTCCCCGGAGCTGAAGGCTCCAATGCCATTCCCTCATTCCCTCCCGGGCTCTGCGCGGGCTTTCCAACAGCCCCGCGGGCTCCGGGCCGGGAGCCACAAGCGCTGTGTGCCTTTTTAACCTTTTCTGTATTTGTTTTCGGGGTTTTCCCCCTTTTGCTATATGCAGTCTTTAGAGGGTTTTTTTTCTGTTGCTTTTCCCCTCCGCTTTTCTCCCGCGGCTGTTTGGGGCAGACGGGGACGCAGCAGCCCCGGGAGACCCTGCAGAGTTAAGGATCTGTTCCCGAAGGATGTGAGCACATCACGGCGGCGTTTGTTGTTTCCTTTCCCCCGCAGCGACTGCGAGGTGGCAGCGGCCGGAGTTTTCTCTCTTCCCCCTCCCTCTCCTTTTTCCCTGCGGGCAGCACAGCCCCTCTGCCCCAGCGCGGAGCGGTTCCTGACTACCTCTGTTTAATGAAGCTTTACGTACGGTGTTTGTGTGCCTTGAAAACGTGTTGATAGAGGGGTTTTAAAGGTAATCTTATTTTCTGACTGAATTGTAATTTTTACAGCTTTACGGTTGCTGGAGAGATACAGGTTGTTCACTTTTTCATTAAAAAAAATGAAGTAGTAAGAAAACTACCAGCCAACGGGTGTTGCATAGGAGGTCTGTGAAAACTGTATAAAATAAGTTGTGTGAATAAAGAATTGGCTTTTCCCGCATGAAGAAAAATGGAGAATTGGCTAATTATTACAATACCTATAGATGTTGTTATATAAAAAAAACAGACAAGAAATATGTCTGTACACAAATAACGAGAGTAAAAACCACCAAAATAGTATCCTTAGGGTGCCTCTGAAAAATACCTGAGGGAGAAAAAAAAAAAAAAGGAACAGGAAAAAACCAACACACCACACAACTCCCTTTTGTTTCAACTTTGCTCACCTGTAGCTGGTGATCTAATCATGCCAGCATTCAAAACACAAAGATTAAGAGAAAAGTGCAGATGTGGGATCAAAAAAAAAGAAGAGAATTGATAATACCACCAATTAATGGCTGCAGATCTGAAACCCAAATATGTTAGTTGCAGTAGTTCAGGGTGGAGGGGTGGACAATAAAAAATATCTGGCAAAAAAAACCCCCAACAAACAAACCTACTGACCTCTCTCCCACCACTAAACAAAAGCTAAAATGCTACCAGAAGCAGGGAGCAAGAATTTGAAGGTATTAAAAAAAAAAAAATCCCCCCCACCTTTACAAACTCAGCTGCACTTCTTAAGGATCACAGAACATGAACTTGCAGTTTTAAACATTTGTAGAAGTGTGTCTACTGGGCCTATACAAAAATCCTAGGAAAAAAACCCCCTAAATTACTCAGATTAGACAACTTTATTTTTGACTAAAGCCATAAGGAACTTTACTCCAAAGTGTGGAGTAAATAGCAAAAATTTTACATCTCCAAGGAGAACCCTGTTATTGAAGCCATTAGTGTTCAGCCTTTGAACATTTCCTACAAATTTTCATGGTGAAATCCAACAGCTGTCTCCAGAGCCCAAAGTATATCACAGATCTCCTTTTAGATCCCTATACCTGAGTTCTGAATTCATTTTTCTCTTTCTCAAGCACCTTTAAGTTAAATTAATCAGAACTCCACACTGTGATCATCAGAAGCATGATACAGAGAAGTTTATGTAGGCTCAGTACAGTCCCCTTTGACTTCAGATGCTGCAGTGCAGAACAGGAAGCCATGTTACTTGCCCAGCACTCCATGTTCCTCTGAAAACATGCCAGCCCAATTAGTTTTCTGAAAACCTTTTTATTCTATGTTCTTCCCTGTGCACATACTGGTGTTCCTCAGAAGGATGTGCTTAATGTGGTTCCCATTACTCAAGTATATTTTGCCTTCCATGTCTAGTGAGTCCAAATTGCTACAAACCATCCTCATCACTGGTCAGATTTATGCTGACCCACGCCTCATCTCCATCTGTTTCAGTGACTGCACTTAGGAGGGTCAAGTTGGATGTGAGCCATTATCCCAGAGGTGGAAAACCAAGGCTTTACAGACTAAATCTATGGTTATCTTTATTCCAAGACAGTGGACAAAAGAATACAAGCCAGAGAACAGTAAAAATTCTCACCAGAGATGCTTAAGAGGCTATTTGGCAGGTGAATTGCACTGTCAACACCTGTCAGTAATATCCATGGCCATTTTGCAAAATGAGCTTACCTTTTTCTCAAAGGAGAAAAGCATTTCAATCTCACTTCTGAAGTACAAGGACGAAATGAATAAGTAAAACCTAAGGCATAATTTGTAGGTATATTAAAAAAAGGCATGAGTGATATAAAAGACTGCCTCTCTTCTCTAAGGCAGGTACAAGGATGCACCCTTAACTGAACCATAAAGTTGCTACAAAATTTTTTTTTTCTCGGTCTAAACCATTGAAGAAAAATCTGCTCAGTTCTGGGAAAAAAAAAAGGCAGAGTAGAGCCATGGAGGGATACTGACAGGAGAATACCCTTCACTGCATGCAGATGTGCCCCCCTAATTGCATGAAGCAAGCCCTTAAGCACTCCTTAGTAATAAAATATGGATTTGTTTTTTCCCAGTCAGCATAGAAAAGCATTATTGCCTCTGATTTGTAGGGAGAATTTGTGGGGCTGCAGTAGGTAAGGTGATTTGTTCAGGCTCATCAAATAACCACAGGCTGAACCTCAGAGAGGAGGAGGGTGCTCCTTCCCTCTCAGGCTATTGCCCACAGGCTTCTTCATCCCAGCTGCCCCAGTCAACAAGTGTTCTGCAGGAAGAAAAAAAGAAAGAGGCCGAAAGGCCACTGGACAAAGAAATCAATCCCTTTTCAGCTTTCAGAGATAAGAGAACTATTGGGTTTTATGTTCTTTTTTTCTGTGCAAGTATGACTTAGATGCACTGGAACTCATTAATGGCGATTGGGTTAAATCAATTTGTTATCCAAATAATGCTTAAGTAACATTATCTTAAAAATGAAAATACATCCTGCTACTACTCTACTGCAACTTCAGGAAACATCTTGAAGTGACTTGTTCCTTCCTGGCAGTGCTGCTAGAGATGGATGCAAACACTTTGCAGAGCAAGATACAATCACCTTTCTGTTCTTAGTGATGCAGGGAATATGAGAGGATATATCATTTGCAGAGTTTCCAAGGTCACGTCAGAAAATTAGGAGTAGTCTGTGCTGGGATTGGGCACATTGAGCAAGTGTCTCCTTAATGTGGCATATTACAGTAGGATTTAACATTTGATTAAAGTGGATACAATTATTATTCCCTGGATATAGAAAGTTTCCTTTCTACTGGACATTACATATTATACATTGCTGTGAAATGTTTCAAGGAAGATAAGCAGTATATAATTAAGCAAGTGAAATATAACTTCTGTTTCTCTTAAGAAAATCCTGCTATCAATTCAGTCACTGATTCAAATTTTCTAAAAATTTGAAAACTTTGTAGATGTTTGGCAAAACAGTAATTTCCTGTTATTGTCTTTCAACTACTTCAAAGCACATTAACGTGGAAGGCAAAGATCTCTCGCTCTAGTCATGAAATCCATGAGAAACCTAAAGATAGCAAGTTCCCTATGAGCACACTCTTACAAGCTGAAGGAAATCTTGGAATGTAAGGAATTGGCATAGTTTGAAGGTTATGAACTATTTTTTCCCCCTTTTTGAAATCCTGATACAGCTTAAAAAGTCCTTCAAAACCCCTGACAATCATGGCCAAGGCCAGTGTTACAGTAACCTAGAGACACTAGAGTGCAGTTTTTGAACTTTTTGCCAGAAGCAAAAATCAGTTTTGAAATCTGTTAGTAAGGGACTGGCTCCCACAGAACCATATGTTACACAACACTTGCATTTTTGCTGATAACTTAAGGTTTCTTCCTCCTTTTTCTCCAGGAAAGGTTGAGCACTGCGTAGCAGAAGCGCAGATGCAAGTCCTTTTCACGCGCTCACAATTTCAGCCTGGGGTTTCTATATTAGGTCTGTGTAAAGAGCAGTCTGGCTTTGAGTCACAGTCTGAATGTGATAAAATTCTTTGGCAAAATCCATTGCCTCTGACCCTGAAACATGACCTTAACCAGATCTGTGGCATGTGAAATCCAAGCAACAAAAACCAGCATAGCATATTCTGAGTAATCATTAACCTTAATTTAGCAGCTCATCTGTACTAATTTTCATTGTTGTCCTTCACAAGATTACAATGTAAGCAGTCAGTGCAATCTTATCCTGCCCTTAGATGAGTTGAAGTTCTGTCCTGTGAGTAAAATTTTCAAAAAACCACTTCATTGGGGTTTTTTTTTGAAACAGGTATAAATACCACCCTGTAGCACAATCCACTCCAATTGACATGATTACAGCAAAATCAAATTCTTTGTCCTCACTCTTGTATTTAATATTAGTTCTGATAATACTGATCAGAAAAAATCCATTAACATTTAAAATTGATTTTAAAAGATACTTCCAGGTTCAAACACCTCTGAAAATTTGGGGTAACAGGAAACTGCATTGGATTTAGGCATTCTTTCTTGTGCACAGCACTAAAGATAATATTCTTCACCAGCAGTGCCATGCAGTTCAAAACCTAAACAGAGATGTCATTAGATCATTTAGACAATGGTTTCCTTTTTTAACACTTTCAGATGCATGGCTGAAAAGTATATTAAGTATGAGCAGTACATGTTCTTTATCATTGAGCAGAGGCCAATATAGGGGCCTAAGCTCACTTAGACCTGTTATGTAGCTCTGCTATGCCATCAGCATTATTTTCCTCCAAAGCAGCGTTTTCTACTTCAAGTTCCATAATGTTCCTGCACTACACATCTCTCACAGTTAGCATCGCAGCTGAAGAGGTACCTGCCTATTTCTTTGTTTTGTGTTTCACAATAGGAAAGACCACTATCACAGAAAAAGTAATCCTGAAATGCATACAGTGAGCTTACTTTTGTGTCTTATCTGATATGTTATCAGTGAACATCTCGGAAGAGGGTTTTTTCCCTCATCAGTCATCTTGAAAACGAAACACAGTGAGAAGGACAGATGGCTGTGTGTGTGTGTTTTTCTGCATTTTTGTTAGAGGAAAGTGTGTGGGGGTTAATGGATAGCAAAGGAGTGGAAAGGGAAACGACATGGCTTGTCTCCTGGTCTTTGATTCAAGACTTGTTCATCCAATGGATCAGTGGCCCCCAGCAAGCAGCCGCAGGCAGCGCGGCATGGCAGCACGCGCTCTGCAGGCACCGGCTCAGCAGGGCTGCTGAGCTGCTCGTCTTTGTCTGGTCACTCACCCCATGGGCTGAACACCTACTGCCACTCATTCCCCTTCCTCTCATTTGAACAAGTGGTTTTGTTACAGATACAAACATAATTATAAATAAATATTCTGTCACACAGGCACATTCACACGGGGAAGGAAACCAGCAGGACTGAACTCATCCTTGATGAAAGTCTGCTTACTTCAAAGCATTAGTTCCATAGGCACACACAGGTAAAAGGGGCCTATCCATCTTTGGCAAGTTCATTCAGGAGAACAGAAAAATCCCACAGTCTAAAATATATCTTCTGTAACTCTTTGACAAGTTATCATTGTCTGATCAGCTGCAGTGGCAAGAAGAAACAAAATATTTGGGATGATCTGGAGAATATAACTCCACAATCTGTTTGCACTTTGAGAGAGGATTACTACACTAACAAGAAGCAGCTGCTTTTCAAAGCCACATACACTTTGGATTCAGTAGAGTCACAGAAATTATACATGCAAAACACAACTTTTCCCAGACATTCTGAGTGCTTGGTACAGCTTTAGAGCTGGTAAGGTATAGGCTTGCAACCAAAAACTGTCTTTTCTTAGTCTGGGTCCACAGAAAGTAAAGTTCAAAAGAAGAGGAAAACCTGTACTTAAGCAAAGGCTAAAAGAAATGGTGCTTCTTATCTAGAAGTTCCTTAGGCCTACCTAATAAACAGGAAGTTTGTCATTCAGAGCCAACAGTCACAGTAAGGGACTACGAAAGATACACAGTCAGGAAGTATCAGACTCAGGTGCAGGTTTAACTGGTTTAGGAATCAGTACAACACATTTTATTGTTGATTGCTGGGCATAGGAAAATGTTCAAAGAATTTGGATTCAAGGTGGCTCTTCATAGACAGTGAACACCAACAACTTATTAATTTGGTTTGTACTTATCTAGATTCCAGAAACTAAATTGTCACATGGTAACCTTGTGATTTCTTCCTCTGGCTGACAAGGGACCCTATCTGATGGATAATAACATGTTTTTACTTCCTTGATCATCACTCAGCTGGATTAGAACCATACAATATATCCTTAGCAAAACAACTATTTCAAGCATATCAAGCTTTTCTTCTGCTTATGGCAGGCGTAAAATTGTGAGTCATTATATCTCGATCTTTCTCTAAAATCAATACATAGCAACATTACATACATATAGCCCCCACAAAGTATTTTTAAAAAATGCCCTTAAACCTTCCTGTAGACACTCCACTGCCCATGCTTTTCCATTCAGAACAGAAAAAAACACCCTTCAAACTGAAAGAGGGTAGATTTAGGTTAACTGTTAGGAAGAAATTCTTTACTGTGAGTGTGGTGAGACACTGGAAGAGGTTTTCCAGAGCCATCGTGGATTTCCCATCCCTGGAAGTTTTCAAGGCCAGGCTGGGCTTGGATGGGTTTTGAGCAATCTGGTCTAGTGAAAGGTGTCCCCTGCCTGCAGCAGGGGGGTTGTAACCACTCTTTAAAATTTCTTGCAATCCAATTGATTCTATGATTCTGTGGTTCTATAAGGTGTTTAGACATATTTCTTTATCCTTTGCTCTTCTAATTAAGCATTAAGAACATAATTGTTAAACAGAAATCCAAATCTCCTCTTTGCATTCTAGAGCATCAGACTGACAAAGGCCCAGGGGATTAAAAAACGTACAGCACTTAACGGCTCACATATAATACTTGAAGACTGAGGTGGAAATCAGCCTCTTTTCTTCTCTAATATTAAACATATAAGGCTTGTGTCCTTCACTTCCTCTGATAAAATATGTTGATGGATTTTAGTTGTGAACTGTCTCTGTTTCGCAGAGGTGAGAAGGCAAGGAGAAGCTCAATGGAGGCTCTTTTCTCTTGTTCAGGAAGAGGCAGCACTGCTGTCACTGTGCAGCTACTGCAAATAAGTCACTTAAGAATTCATTCGGGAAACCACAATTACTGAGGGACAGAATGGTTCAGGTGACAGGTGATAGGATACCACTACAATTTTCTTCCTTGCTCAAAATCTATTTGAAGGTCTGTAAACAATTTTTTAAAAAGTCAGAATACTTTGGTTGTCAAGAGGACCTCTTGCCATATTTGAAAATGAAATAATTCAAAGCTAAAAAAAAAAAAAAAAAAAAAGAAAATGAAAAGGGTGAAATAAAAAGGTTAAAGTATCTTCTTAATTAAATGATAGTACATTATGCCTCCTAGCCAGGTTGCTTCTTTTTTTTTTTTTTAACTTGTATCTTGTATCTGTAGTCCTACAGCTAGCTCTATTATGCCCAAGACAAAGGCATTTGCCATACCTCTATTGATTTACCATACTTATATTCATTTTTCATCTATAAAAATATAAAAACATGTTTCAAGCAGATAAACTCTATGTAGAAAAAAAGGATTAAATAACAGCACAATATCCAGTATTCTGACTATAGGTATACCTTGAATTCAAAATCACCAATAAGAATTTACAAGTTAAAAAATGCTAAGAAATTAATTAATAACTTAAAAATAATACAATCTCTACTGTAGTGGATATTGTGGGACTGCTAGAGAACCCACCACTTACTGATGTTACTTTACTAGTAGTAAAATATTCAATACAAAGGACCCTCGAGCTCCTCATTCTCCTTTCCCTTCCTTAGTTTTTTTTCCTCCTTACTGCAAAGATACAATACACAAACAGGCAGTCATCCAAATGGCAGTGGCTCTAAAAAGGAAACACACACATATATATAATTGTTAATTAGTTCCATAACTACAACCCTTCTGTATGCTTGCATAGCTACCCTGGGGCATCATGAGTGCCCTAAAGCTGTGCAGGAGGAAGGAGGTGTTTGAGGCAGATTTCACTGCTAGGGAATTCTCCAACTGGTTCAGGTTGTCACATATTGTGTAATTGTGTACAGCCAGGGATCTGCTTCTGAGGAAGCAGAGACATTGCACTGGGGAGGCAGAGGAGCAGATCAAAAGCAGAATGGGGTCATCCAGAGATTCAAAGTTTTGAGGAAACCAGGGTAAAAATGATCCAGCCTGTGATTTAGATGCCCTTTCAAAATGTTTTTTTCCTTACAAATTGAGTATTCCATAAAACCCTGCCTGCTGTTCATTAAGTCAGATGCTGACAAAGAAAGGAACAGTCCCTACAGCAGAACTTTGCTCCTGCTGGGAGTCTCACACAGCCTGAGGATGGTACGTTGACATTCTGCAGGTGCAACAGCACATGTCCAGGGCAGAGTAATCCTGAATCCAGCCCTTAAAAAGTGTCAGAAGAATCTTTTCTATATGTTAAAATTTTTAGCAGTCAGAAGAAAAGATTGTCCAATAGGTAGTTTGTTCTTTGACTTTTTAATTACTGTTTACAAGATTGTAAAACTTATGCGTTATCAGCAATATGCATTTAAATTTTTACATTACATTTTACATAGGCACTAGTAAGGTCCCCTCTTCTTCAGGCTGAACAGTTTCCTCAGCCAGTCCTCATGAGAAAAGTGCTCCAGCCCCTTCACCATCTTTGTCACCCTCCACTGGACCTGCTCCAGGAGCTCCATGTGTCTCTTGTCCTGAGGAGCCCAGAACTGGACACAGCACTCCAGATGTGCCTCACTAGGGTTGAGTAGAGGGGGAGGATCACATCCCTACAGTAAACATAATAGAAAAGTCTAATGTAAATTATAGGACATAAGTCTGGGGTTTGGATCTAAGTTTTTCAGAGAAACTTAGAGTCCTTCTGTAGCCATAGTGCCAATGCCAGCTGTTGAGTTTTCACAGAATACATAAACCAGGGAACATGTGTGGTTCATGTAATGGACCTGCCGTTTTTATGAGGCCACAATTTCTTTTTTCTTGCAGATCATTCTATCTTTCTGCAAACAAACAGGGACTGGCCACTGGACTACCTGGTTTTTATTATTTATTTTTTAAACCAAGTCCATGTTGAATAATCAAAAAAGTAACCAGGTGCACTATAAGCTTAGCACAGTTAACCTTGGAAAAAAATGTAGTCTACAGTCACCCAAACTTGCTATACTAATCAGCCTCAGATTACAGTTTTGCAAAGTAATTCTACTGTAAATACTTAAATAATGCATGCAAGTGTCATGAGTAAGACTGCTGATGTATTGCAGTAGCAGACTGCTTGCTGTCTCTGTCAGCCAGCCAATCTTGATTACTATTCATCAAAAAGTTTCCATGGAAATAAAAGGTAATGGTTCCAGTACTGCATGAGAAATTTTTAATTATTTCCAATACTTAGTCATCGCCAGCAGTGCTCAGGTTATGTTTGAATATGTGAATCTATTGCATTTGTGGAAGTCGAGTGAGACTCTTGGGACCCAGTACTGCAGAAAGATAGGGAGGATGAAGAACTTTTCACTCATAAGTTTTTAAAAATCTTATCTGGAAAAATAAGACTGTGTGCTGGTGGTGCTTTCGATTTAGGTTTATCAACCTGATATACCACAGGCATGTGGGATCAAAGGTTACAGAAGACTGATGTCAGAATGATCAATAACACTAAGGTGACACTAATGAGAGTATCTTCTGCAAGTATGCAGTTGGTCTTTTATGCCCATGGGTGCCCAAAAATAAAGAGACTGTAATTAATCTCTATATTAACTAGCAATTGTTTACAACACAGAGAGAAGCAAAGAGACATCTTGTCAGCAGGAAATCATTTGCTGAGAATAATGGACTGTGATGCTGGAGATCTGGCCAGGATTGCATGGCTACTGCGCCCAGACCACACAGGGAGGCCTTTTAAAGCTTTGATCTCATTGGAGCACTCTTTTTCTCTCCAGTGTTGTGATGAAAAGCCTTTTTGGCTGTACTGGCTGTGAAGCTTGATTTGAAGCCTGACACGGATCTGAAATCACACAAAGGAAGCAGAGCCAACCTTTCAACTCCTAGGGTCACTGGGAGGGAATCAAATACCCTGGTCTTGCACCAAAAGAGAGCTGTTAAGTTGCAGGTTGAAAGCTATAGGTTGAAGGTTTTAAACTCTTGTTCTGACTAATATGCTCCTGCCCTGCCAGAAAAGACACTGTTAAATTTTTAGTGTCTGTATATGCTCCAGGAATAAAAAGCACATCAGTTTGTTTTAGAAATGTGAAATTGATTTCAGAAGACTAGGTGGGAAAAGTGCTTCTCTCGTCATGCAAGCAAGATACATTAAAAACTATTCTCTGAACAACAACTCTATATTATGCATTAACAGTGCTAAATTATTAGCATGAAATTCTAAACCCATATTCAATTTCTAAGCATATGATCAGATTTTAAAGATATTTAGCAATTTTATTAATGTATCTATATTAATATTAAAGTTTCAGATGGTAGTCACTTGCACGTAAAAATAAGTAGCTTTCACATTTAAATAATGCATACATGATTTTCTGATTTTAAATATTTGTTTTCCAATTGTACAATTCATCACTGAAAGTTTATTGAAGTGAATTCACAGCTGACTTCCTGTCAGATAGTAAAAAGTCTGTACTGCATTAATTTCATATTTTTTTAACAGAAAAAAAACCAAAATAGGGTTTTTTTTCCCTTCTCCACACATTTTCCAACAGGTTGTACATGTTTCTGAGAGTAATTAAAAAAATTACTCCACACAGGCTCAGCCAAAAATCCAGTCAAGGTATATGAAAGATAGAAAGCCTTTTACAAAATATGCTGTTCACCTCAGTGTTTCACACATCTGCAAAGAAGAGTGGGAAGAAGTATATCACTGGCCCTAAAGGTAGAATACCCATAGTACCTTACATAAAGGTACTATGAAAGGACTTACTGGACTTTCAGGAAACTTTATAAAGACTTTAAATTATCTCCTCCTTTGTAACTCGCAAATCCTAAAAAGCTCTCAGGAAGAGAAGCCAGAAGCTTACTGGCTTAACAGCTCCACCATATTTCTCTTCCCGTTGCAATGTTTTTCCATGTACCCTGTCAGTCCTGGCTTTGTGCTAGGCACAAATCAAGTACTCAAGGACAATTGCATTTCACATATTTAGGCATAAATAATTGGATGCTATGTGCAGAGTGCATGCACCAGGATTGTTTCTTTGAAGGAAGGTGCCCAAATACCTGAGTCCATCACCCAGCTGACATATTCAGCCTCTCACCTCCCATGGTATGTAAAGTCTCATTTACAACTAATCTCAATTGCATTTACATATCTGAGTATCACTTCATTTACCTCTCAAGTATCTTCTCAGCAGAACTGCACTAGCAGGTCTCAGGTCACAGCCCAGCCTCCTATGAGCAAGCTGGTATTGGGTCTCTTCAACCGCAACTAAAGCAACTTTCCTTTACTTAAGCTGCACATTTGACCTGAGCTTTAAAGGCTCCTCAACCTGCAGTGGTCCAGCAGCACTGAACAATGACTTGGTTTGTCTGGAACTGTGACAGTTTCTGAAAAATTGCATAATATTGAGTGACACTGTATTCTCACAACAGTCAGTGCTACAACAGTCAACAATATAAAAGCTTTATGGAAAAATGTTGCAGACAACCCTTCTTAAGTTCAAACAGTCCTTTGAAATGTTTATAAATATTTAGGATACAAATATCACCAACTATGCAAAATTTGAACCGTATGTCTTTTTATGCTGCCTTTGGCAAGGACCAGTTTAAGATGAAGGTAGCATATAGATCAAGAGTGTGTGTGCAACTATGGCAACACAAACTGAAGTATAAAACTAATATGAAATTTTCAAACTGTTGGACTTATTAGAAATGTCTGCCTCATTTCTGCCCAGCATTCCTCCTGAAAACTCCTGCATCATACAACAACCACAACCCAGAAGGGCTGTATGGAGAGGCTGCCATTTGAGTCAGTGCTCACAGGACAAAGACAGTGGTAGTACCTGCCATTGCCACCCACCAAAAACATGCTTGTTTTATCTGAAGAGGCTGGGCACCAAAGACAACCTACTGGTTCATTTGGAGATTGCAAGAAAAATGCAAAATACCATAAGGCAAATAGCAGCCACTGAATGGGAGACAAACTCAGCAACTGTTGGGATGAGAAGGATGGAGAACAGCATATCAGGTCACCTCTACCAGTGGTAGCAGCACCATAAGAAATACACAGCTATTTGTAACCACCATGGTCTGATGGATACCAAGAAATAAAACAGGAAAAACCAGCTTGATACACGAGTATAGACAAAATTAAATATCAGATCCTGAACATGATACATTTTGGGTAACAGGAAAATGATGGCTTTGACAGCAACATGCTGCAGCTTTGTGAAGAAATTGAAAGCAGGTTCTTGGGTAGGATGCAGAACAGATAGGACAGATGGGACAGTGAGGTATTTGGATAACTATCTCTGTCCTTCACACATGAGGTGTCTGAAGCAGTGTGTAATAATGAAAGCAGCCTTCATCAGCAGAGTCCACTAATTGGTCCTGAAGACCAAGGTTCTGCATTCTCTGAGCAGCCTCCCTAACTGAGAAATCACTTCTGAAAACCTGAGTCCATGTGCACATTCTGAGAGTTAGATCACCCTTACATGATATCTGGGGCATCATTTAAAACAGTGGTCTTGTCCATTTGAAAAAGAAAGAACTCACGTTACAGATGGCTATGCCTGCTACACCCTTTTCCTCAGACTTAGAGTCCATTGGCAATAATTATTAATTATTCTTACTCTGCCTTACTCTTCATCACACTAATACATGCCATCTTATTGTCACAAAACAAGAAATGTCTAAAGAAGCACTAAAATTGCAGCCCTAAAACATTATGATTGATATTAAGACAATGTTGATTGATATTAAGAGGGCTCCTGGCATACTGAAGAGACAGTAGACTTTGGGCACTGTAAATCATAAATGAGCAGGAAAGTTATGTAAAACCAGTTAATATTGGATTAACTGGTAGTAAGATTGGGAAACTTTATCTAGAATAGCTTTGAAACTAATTTTAATTAAAATTTTTACTTATAAGAAAGGAAAGTTGGAAAATTCTGGTTGTCAAAAAAGGCATAAAGGAAGGATCAAGTGATCAACTAACTACATGTAGCTGTATTTATAAGTGGGTCATTATGCATTTTCTAAATTAAAAATTAAAAGTAACATTTTCCACAGGCTGTTACATATCTTCTAGCTGAAGCTCTTACACTTTAAGTTACATATGCAATTTCATACTTCCTATTTTGTAAAAAGAAATAGCGAGTTTCCAAAAATGGCTAAACATGTAAAGACTATATTTACAGCTTATGATGAGGTGAGAAGAAGTGACAGAGGCTTTGACAATTTTGAGAGCAGGTAGTGTGGGGAAAAAAAGTCCAGACTCTTTAGCTTTTCTCTCAGAGAAATGCAAAGAGCCTGTAAGCTAATATGAGATGGGATATTAGTATTTCATATGTAAAGTAAGAATGGCAGCTCCAGGCTATCTATAAGGTGTGAAGATTAATTAATGGATGTTTGCATTCTTTGTTGAAGATGTAAGACACTGTATAAGTGCTGAGCATTACTACAAAGAGGAACTTTCAGACCTTGGTAAGTTCAGTTTACATATTATAAATGACTTCACATTTCTTCTAAATAATTCTCTAGTACTTTTGCCAGTGCTTGCCACCATCTAACTGCAAAAATTGAAATCTTGGCTATCTTAAAGGCAAGATAGCCTGTCTTAAAAACAAAACTTTTCAAACTATCCATAATAATGTATAACAAGGCAGAACAGTGCAAGAAAGTATTAACCATGATGAAGGCCCTGAAGGTGTTACATTCTCTTAAAACTGATTCATTCTTGCTTAAGGCTTTATATACATGAGAAAAACAAAGGAAGAGAAGAACTACAATTTATTAATTTGTATCTTTCTAAAAATCAATTAAAGGAAGTGCTGGTAAAACCTAATCCAATGTGTCCAGCCCCAGCCCCACTAAAGTCAACATGAAAACTCTACTGACAGCAGAGCAAAAGGGTCTCAGCTAATGCATCGTATTTTTTTACCACAATTTTATTGCAGAAAAGCAAGTTATTCTAGATAACTACTGAGGAGATTTGGTAAACAGTACAAACACTGAGGTGACAAAGGCAGCTGCCAATACTTGCTTGCCCAAGTTAGTAAAAGGGAAAGGAGATTTGTAAAGGTGCAAAAAGATCACCAGCACTGAGTGGAGATTAAAGGACTGGAGACATTAAATTTAGATACAGGTAGTACCATATACTAAAGAAAACAATTTTAATTCCATCTATACAAAAACAGGTTTGGCTAAGACAGTTCGCTATCTAGGAAAGAGATGCTGCTATTACATCGTTCTGGGAAATATCACTTGGGGAAAAGATTCTGGTATGTTTTAACTTAATTCTTTTTCAAACAGAAGCTCCAATGTTTCTACTGTGAACAGTAGAAATAATCATTACCTACAAGAAAAGCCTTGGTTTAGGAATGAACAGAAGTCCATAAATAGCCACATATATCCTGCTGCTTGCTTTTATTTGGACCAGTCATCTAAAAGAATTAATGAAGAATTGGTCTGAATATATCTTGTGCTGGAGGATGACTGCATTATTTTCACACAGACCTTTTGTTTAGTTTGCTTTTCCCTGCTGACAGGATGTCCCATTTTCAAGAAGACAATCTGCTTTTCAGCTGCTGCTCTCCTTGGAGAAGGTATGGCACGGCAGCTAGGAGGTAACATCCTCGTGTGTCTCCAGCTGTCCACAGGAATTGCCAGCGTATGCTGGGGCACAAAATGGAGAGGGAGGATCGCAGCGGAATTTCTGGCTTCCTTCTGTCTAATTGAGTTTTAATGATCTTACTACTGGTTATCTTGCCCATCAGCTGCCCTATGCAGAGAAACAGGCCCCATGAATCAGGCACATCATCTCAGCAGGGCAGGGCTATTTACAGACTTGAAATACGTAATTTAATAATATTTCAGGCCAGATTCTCAGCTGATATGAACATGCACAGTCTCACTGAAGTCATTGGATCTTTCCCGACCAGCTTTAGGCAAGGAGCTGGCTATCTGCTCATAAGGATTGTAGAAAAGAGCCTTTATTTATACACTATTCAAGAGCAGGAAAATCCTATACTCCCACTGGGTTGTCTCACTGCGTGCCAGTTTCTCAGAGCTCTAAGCTAATTTGAGGAAACTCAATTACAGAGAGTGTCATAGCTGCTAAAGGGTCTGTAATTCATCACCTGCAAAACCAGGGTAGTCAACACTGAAAAATACATGAGCTCCTCTGAGTTTTTCGAGCCACTGGAGCAGTAGATCACAGCAGCATGTATTCCAGTCCTCTTCCCTTCCTTCCAGGTTAGCAAAACCAGGCTGTGAGCAGAACTCTTTCTCTGCAGAGACTCTGCCTCTTTTCTGCATCCTCTGCACAACAACATAGTTATTCTAGCAATCTTACTGACACCTATTTGGAGCATTTTAACATCAAGGTCAGTACCCTGGAAGGTGACACATGGGTGTTTAAAATCCTTGTGCAGCAGATACATTGGTCTAGGCTCTCCATCTCCCTGATTTGGCAATCCCTAATTCCAGTCTCAGTTCAGAAGCCTAAGTCAATCAAACCAGCAGGCACACTTGGGCCCCTCCTACTAGAATGAGCCGCACTGGGACAAAGGCAATGCCCAGTGTCTGAACACCAGCTTGTTTGCATGCACCCTTGATGCTGTGAGTCAGAGTCTGGTCAGGATTGCTGAGACAATGCTGAGAAGCAAATTCAGGCACCTGAGGGAGTTCAAAGTGCAAAAAACAAGTCCCTCCACAGATGTCTAAATGTTCCAAACACTGAGTCAAGAGACCTAAGGATAGCCATTAAGACATAGGTCTCAAAATCCATTTTTGTGATTTTTTTTTTAACAGCAGAAATTATCAGTAGTTCAGGCCTGAATCATTAAATATGTTTAGATGCCCAGCTCTGGAAATTCTTCTCAATCCAGATTTGATCTATCTGTAGTTTATATTCCATTAAAAACTTCCAGGCAGTTTTAACCTGTTTTTTTCTTTTTTTTTTCTTTCTTTTTTTTTTTTTTTTCTTTTTTGCTAAGCTATCAGTGTGGCAAAAAGAAAATACATTAAAATAATTTCTGAGCAAGTACTTTAAAATGAGATAATGCCACATCAACTGCAATTGTTATAAGAGAGAGGCTTTGTGGAGAAGTGATTCGATGAGAAGAAGTATACCTGTGACAAAGTTTTGTGGCGTTTTTTGTTTGTTCATTTTTAATATATTGGTCTTTCATACTTGAAAACAAGAAAGTTATGCTGTCATAATTTCAGGTGCGTGTTCAAAGCAGGATTACATTTTTAAGCACAAGAATGAGTGGAAACCAAGGAGGAAGTGGGTTGCAAGAAATACTATGTGCTCTAATGTCAACTACTTGGACTTACTTAAGTATTTACAGGCTGTACTGTAAATTAATGGAATCAACAGGATGGTGTTCCCTGGGGCATGCCACATCTGGCAGACATTCTGAGGACAATCTGATTCTCTCTCAGCATTGTGTATGGCTCCACGCGTCTGTTTGTGAAAGCTCAAGGCTCAGTTTATACCATTATTAAACCCAAAAATATCTTCTCACATGCGGCATGCACAAAAAACAGTGAGAGAAGGCTTAGGAAATAATCCATGAGAAGAGAGCTGAAAGCAGAATACCTCACAAATCAGCAACAGTCTGCCTGCCCCTTTCCAAGTTCCCCCAAGTTCTGGTGTGGTGGAGGTGAGAATTTGAAGAGAAGATAAAGAGGTCTCATATTCATTGATGACCACAGAAACAGTGACTTTCTTCGATTAGATATACATGACAGCTGATGTGGTGATGAGAAAAATTTATCCTGCTTTGTGTAGTTGGTGAACACGAGGTGGCGATTATAAATACTGAGGGATTTTTTTCTTCTGGGGAAAGTTTTCAAGAGCTTTTCAGAAAAAGCTGTCATTGCTACATTAATATTTTCACCTTTAGATTCAATTGACCTGACTCTGCTTGAGGTAATAGATGTGAGAGCCAGTAGAAACACCACTTGGATCAATGTGGTAGGAAAGTTGAACCCGGCAGCCAATGTCAGATGTTAGATGAAACAACTTGTACTCAGAAATATTTTTAGTACCTCTTTCAAATCAGTTTAGCTGATGTTTGAAGTAAAGCTAATGGCACCTTTCTGACATAAGGAAGTATCTATGTTGATGAAGCTGCATGTATTTTTGCCAACATTAGTAGCAAAACATGAGAATTTTACAGGTTGTAAAGGTGGTTCTAATTTAACACAGATTTTTCTCTAGTGCTGAGAAAGGTGTTAAAACAGACTTAAGGACTCTCATTTTTAATGTAGCTATTTTGTGTTAAGCAGTCCTGTTTAAATGAAAGTCATAAATTGTGCATGTGCTCCTGCTGGCTATTAGCTTCTAGTTAGTAGATTTTGAATTACCTTCCGAGAGTGAAATGCTTATGTGAGTCACAGCTCATAATACTGCTTATTCAGCTACACCTCTGTAATTTGAGCTAATTGAGTTAAGTAATAGTGTCACAGGACTTTCATACAGTTTCTGCTCTGGCTGTAGTTACTTGTTGTCAATTATCAACTCACACTAGTCACTATTACTGTCAAAACTGACATTAGTGTATGGCAGTAATTATCTTACTCCAGTATTTATCTTACTTACAAGTTGTATCTATTCTCTGCATTCACAGCTTATTCCCATTATTTGAAGTGTTCCCACCTACCCTCCCCCATTCTATCCTTTGCTCTTTCTGTTATTAGCCATAGCACTCTTTCATGATTATTTTTTAATTTATAGTATTAACCCCATTATTTTTATCACTGATTAACAAATGTGGGTTCCTTAGTAGTCTGCTTTCCTCTTCTCCTCCTAATCAATCATTACCATAATAGGCTTCTTGTTATTCTGAATGCCCGCTCTGCACATTTTTCCAATGAAGGTGCTGGAGAGCCTAAAAAGCCTCTCAGCAGAGAACTGATCTGCTGAAGTCCAAAGGATCAGCATTATCTCATTGGAAATGAGAGAAAGGAATGGCTGATTGTGGCTTTATCTTGCACTACTCTGCTGAAGCTTTCAAATTTACTTGCAGCTGCTGCTGCAGATACAGTATTGGAGAAGATTTTACAGCAGCAGTTTATTGACGCTATAAATAAGATCAAACAGTACTCCTGTTAATGATGAAGCTTAATAAGGAAAAAGACATAAAAATTTTTCAAATCCCTACAGTGTTTCTACAGTTTGTTTATTCTCTTGCTTCCTACAGCTCTCTTCAGTATTCCACTTTTCTTACGATCTTTTGTTGTGACTTAGATACACTTAGACATCTGGCTTTCTTCTAGGCCTTACTTTATATTAGACTTAGATTACTTATTCTCATGCTATATGGACAATATTTGTTTTCCCATACCTTCCCTGTTCTTTATTCTTTCCACATCTCTTTTTTCTGCTTCTGCCTTGCTGCATGTCTCTCCAAAGCTCTGTGACATTTGCTGCCTTCTAGTGACTGCTTTATCTCTTCGTCTTCCTTTTAATTTCTATTCCCAATCTTCATTCTACTCCTTTCCCTCTTTGGGTCCTTCCAATACAAGGTCTTTCTGTATTTCATTCAGATTGCTATTTCAGAATATAGTCCCTAAACACAAGTATTATAACCCTAACTTAAACTCCCCCATCAATACAATTTCATTTTGAGTGAGAATATGTCTGGCTGAATTTAGAGAACACAATTAGTTAGCCCTATTATGCAAAAATACAACCTGAAAAAAAATTAAGAATTGCATAAAGATGAAGATGCTTGATTGTGTCTCCTGGACCATCATTTTCTTCCATTTTCGGAGATGCAATGCATGGTACCACAGCTCTCTCCTGAACATCTCATTTTCATTTTGCTGAAGGCCATGCCCTAAACCACTACAGTTCATGTTTTTAAATCTGGCTTGCAGCCTACACTCCAGCACACCTTAGCAGCAGACAGTATCTTTCCCTCCGGTCTTCCCAGCGGGCTTGGGAGGCACTACTCGCAGCTGAACCATCTGCAGTGTACAAGGAGGGTCTGCTGCTGATGGGATGTATGTGCAGAAATTTTCAGGCCTGACCTTTGCACTGGTTCCTGGCTGAACTCATCCTCCTCAGAGCCTCTGCCTGCAGGGCAGGGCAGTGCCCAAGAGCTTTTTCTCCTCCCTGCAGCAGCTGGATAGCAACAGAAGAAGCTATGGCATTCACAAAGCACTGTAATCCTCCTTCCTGCCTGGGACTTCCAGAAACAGGTACAGCTGAGGTACACACAGAGTATTTCACAGTGTACTGTGAAGTTGGAAAGATAAGCCTGCAGTCAGTCATGTCCTGTCTGAACTGAAAGTTACTGCCTGGAACATTCACTGGCCTCCTAGCAGTATTTCTAATTTATTTCTGTACCTCAATAATTCACCAGCAGCCCAAGCCCATGCTGTTCCAACAGAGAATCCTCTTGCCCTTACACAGCTTCTGCCAGACAGCCTGACAGCACAAGTCTGAACTTTTCCCTACAAAGAAGAAAATGCTGCCTATTCAAGAACTGAATCAAGCACTTGGCTGTGTGGGTTCCTCCTTAGTGCAACTCCTCCCCAGTTCTTCACAGGCAATTGCTAAAAATAGCATTTTTGTTTCTTGCCTACTGCTTCAGCTTTGGAATTCTATTGTAGTTTTGCAAGCAGTCAGTTTGTAAGAAACACCACTGAGAGACCCTGCATGAGTACTCTCTGAGTATTGTGATTTAGAAAGCCTAGACAGAACTGAAGGACCCAGTGATAAATCATACAGTCTTGGAGACCAGACAGGGTCACCTCTGTACTTCCCTACTAATCAGCACTGGAAGGGGCAAACAACTTACCTTTGATATACTGAAACGCAAGAGTTTTGTGCCAGTTTCCCCCTAATAAAGCAGTGACATTAAACATACCAATAATTTTGTCTTCCAAAGTGACCCTTATGTATCCAGCATAGCTGGGGGAAAAGGAGAGGAAATAATCTGCAACACAGATTGAACAAAGAAGGGCTCTGGAGATTTAGTGTGCAGCTTCCAATGTGAAGTGTTGTTTGGCAACAAACCTGAGTTAAAATATCCCTGGTCTTATCAACTTTGCAGCTTGGTCCTGCTTCTATATCTCAGATAGACTGCCACCCCCACAAAGAATTAATGCAGCTTTTAAGGGTGTGGACTGAGATAATCCAGGTTGAAAAACCCCTTGGGATGGGGAGAGTGGTAGGGTGGAAAGGCAACAAAAAAACTGATGCAAAAAAATTAATTAATTGACGACATTGTTTATCTAGTAAAAATTACTTTTGGGGGTTATGAATTGCAATCATTTTAGAAAATGTTTTATTATTTATGGATTCTGTAGATTAAAGATTGCTGTAAAGACTTGCATGGTGTGATGAGAAGCTTTTGAAAACTACTTGAGAGTAGCAAAATTCCTGTAAACAGGTATTAGTTCCCAAATATGCACAGACTGAAAAAGAAGAAAGGAGGCAAGGCATTGTACACCACATGAAAAACTGATTTAAGTTTTGAAATTCAGAATATCACAGATTTTTTTCACACTGGGGGAATGAGTTTTTTTCCTATAGAAAATAGCCACTTGCATGTGGCTGACAATGGAGTGATGCCTCCTAAATATGCAAATTTTGATGGATTTCTCCCAACCCAAGCTACCAGAAACTTGAAGACCCAAAGCTCACCTGTGAAATGACCCCAGACACTGGGGGAATAAGTTCTTTTTCCAATTGAAAATGGCTACCATTTGTGTCCACTTGCACCAGACAATGGTGGGATACCAAGTTAAGAATTTGCAAACTTTGTAGGCTTTCTCCCAAACCAAAGCTGCCATCAACAAGGACTCTGGCTGCACTTGGAGTTGCAAACATCACCTCTGAGTTGACCCCCAGACCCTGGGGAAATGGGTTCTTTTTTCCAATGGAAAAAGGCCACTGTTTGTGTCCACTTGCATTGGCCAAGAGAGGGTTGCTGCCTTAAAAATTTGAAAACTTTGATGGATTTTTCCTAAACCAAAGCTTCCATCAACTAGGTCTCTGGCTGGCCTTGGAGCTCCAAACGCCATCTCTGAGCTGACCCCCAGACACGGGGGGAATGACTTTTTTCCCCACAGAGGAAAGTCATTGTTTGCATCCAATTACACTGTGAGAGATTGAGGTGCTGCCTCCTAAATTTGCGAACAACACAGGATTTCTCCCATTAAAAAGCCACCATCAACAAGGGTTCTGGCTGCCCATGGAGCCCCAAACACCACCTCTGAGCTGAACCCAAGACTCTGGAGAAATGAGTTTTTGTACCCATGGAAAATGGCCACTGTTTGAGTCCACTTGCCCTGGCCAACAGTGGGTTGCCACAATAAAAATTTGCAAGCTTGGCAGGATTTCTCCCAAACCAAAGCTGCCATCAACTAGGACTCTGGCTGGTGTGGGAGCCCCAAATGCCACCTCTGAGCCGACCCCGAGACACTGGGGGAATGAGGGGTTTTTCCCATGGAAAATGGCCACCTTCACGTTCACTTACATGGTGTCATGAGTGGCACAATGACTGCAATTTTGCATTTTTGTCCATTTTTTGGAAGCCCTGGAAGTTCTTTTAGTCTCTCCTTCACCTTCTCTTTAAGTAGCTTTTGATTTTGCAGTGTTCCTGCCTGTCTATTTTCTTTCCCTGTAAAGAGCTATAGAGATCCTACTGAAACTTACTAGCTCCTTGTCAGAAGAAAAACAACTTTCTGAAGTTTGAAACATATATGAAATATTTAGCAAGCACCAAATCATTCCTTCTGCAAAAGGAGGTCTAAAGGGGGGTCTACATACTATTTTTTTCAGTATATTGCAAAACAGTTTCATTTATATTTAATGGATTTTGCTAATTTGACCAAATGTCAGATTAATAGGGCCAGTGATTCAAAAATGTTGCAGCTGTTCAAGAACTTAGGTGGTTTTAGCCAATTTGTATGTAGATGATTCAGCTATGTAGAACATTTTTTTCCCTTTCATTTCCCTTTTCTTCTTTACACCTTTACCACAAATTCATATGGCATTAGAAGGATGTTTTATTATTTCATCTGTTTCTTGGCACTTACTGAACCCTGACTTACTCAAAATGTCTCTCTTGTGAAAGTAGGGAGGAGAAAAGGGCCTGCTGGAGGTTTTATAAAGATGCAGGCTCACAGGCTAGACAGAGGAAAAATAGCAGCTCACTGCTAAGATTTAGGCTGCAGCAGCCTGAAGGGAGGCCACCGTTCAGGGAAAAAGTGAGAGGAGGCACAAACATGAATCCTGATCAAGGCAGTGAGTGACAGATGGCAGTGTCAGCCTCACCCCATGGAACAGGAAAAAATATCGCCGTGAGACTTCCAAGGGACTTGTGGCAGCCACAGCCATGCCCAAGCCTGATGGAAGGGGAGTCTTTGCTTTTCAAGACTGCTATCTATTTTGTTGCTCCAGGGTGACCTCCACAGCACTGATGGTTCCAGCCTAGGCTTGAAACCAGAGTTTTGATACAAAGACATGTATAATTAAATGGCATACTATAAAAGAAAGTAATTTTTAAGTCTATAATACAAAAGAGGATTATGGATCACTATACTTCAACAGGAAATTCATGGATATACCTCCCTGACACATCAATTTGGAGCCCATGCCTCCGGATGACTTTTCCCTCCCTGTTTTTTCCTCCAAGCATGGAAGTCCTTTAGAGGAAGCTGTAATAAAACTAATTTCTACCATCACCAAGGGCACTGCAGATGAAAAATGAGAATACAAGTTGAAATGAACATAAATATTAGATGCTAAAATATATCACCATTCAGAATGCAGTAGGGACTGAGCGTTGTGCAGTCCTGCACATATTCTGTAGCTTGTGACAAAGTCATTTCTGTTTCTTTCAGGAAGATAAATAGGACACAAAGTTCAACTATATAATCAGTTAATGTGTGTAGGATATAGGAGAGAATAGCATTTTCTCTTCCTATATCAATCTTTGTGGAAACAAATAAAGCATAAAAACTTCCAATTATCAAATGCCAAATGAGCTGCACTGAACCCCAGAACCAGAGTTTTGACATAAAATCAACAATTCTGTTACCAAAAGAAGGGAAGAAAAATTAAAGATTAAATTAAAGAGCTTGATTTTTTACAATGATTCTATATACACAGCATGAAGTGGAGCCTTGTGAAGTTGTTGCTTATTACCTGTGAGACTGGGGAGTCTTACAATGGCACTCAAAGTGAAAGGACGTCTATCAGGATTTTGTCGGTTTGGATCTAAAAATGAGGCCTATCCTTCATATTAATTTCAGTTAACGTTTAAGTCTGGCTACAGCACATGAATGGGATTGAGTTCCAAAAAGCCAATTAAAAAAAATTTGACCTGTGATGTATATTTTTTGCCAAGTAAAATGCATATAAATTATGTGAAAGCTTTTAGTCTATCTTACTGTACTATCTGTTACAAGTATTCTTCATTGTCTTTGATTTGGAAAGAACAATCAAAAGCTTAAAAAAACCACCTAAACTTACTATTTGACCCATCAATGGATCATACTAATTTCTTATTATCTAAACTTACTTTAATGTTTCTATAGTATAGCAACATAGCCAAGTGGTTAGAAGAAAGTAAGTTTGGAATAAGGATACTTATAGCAAAAATTTCCTATTCCCAAACTCATTATAGTATGAACAATATTCATGTACTTTTGTTTTCATTTGTTTAGGTATAATTACTCTGGGAGATATTGTCATGTAGGAGAAAATAGAACAACAAACATGTTAAGGATGAAGAAGAGAGAATTTTCAGTGTAATTTTCTTTGTGATTTATTTCACTGTCAATGGGAACTTTTCTAGAAAATGAAAGGGAGATGAATATTTGTGCCAGCATCCTCAGATTATCCTAAGAAAAAAATCTAGCACAGAGATGGGTGTTCATGAAGTTCAACAAGGCTAGTGATGGGTCTGCCTTAGGGCAGGCTTTTTGGATATATCTGGGCTCAGAAGCAGAATGAGTGCCAAAGTCCTTGGGTCTGAATCCTTATACATTTAAGGAATCTAGTTGTTTGCATGAGGTGACTAAGCTCTGAGTACTCTTTCCTGTGCTGCATAGCACTTCCTATATTTTGGAAGTAGAGAAGGTTATCAGAGTAAAGAGGATAACTTAGGAACAAGACTCATAATAATGTAAAAAAAAGTCCAGATTCTAGCCTACAATTGTAGTTTTTAACGGGATTGCATGACACATTCAGGTGAAATAGGAGCTCACAAACCTTCAGCCAAACTTTGTTGTGCTACCCTGGGCACCTTTGCTTGTGTAGGTGAAGGCAGCCTCAGACCCTGTCAGTATAGCAGGCTCTGCCAGCTCCAAAATTCTTTAAAAATTAAAAGCCTATTCAACCAGAAATTGAAAATTTTTTTTAACCTCTTTAGTCTGTAAAAGCTTTCCTGAACCAAATAATCTAACCCTATTTTCTAGGTAGAAAGAGACCTAAAAGGAAAAAGGTGTTTGGGAAGGTCTGAATGAGACCACTTTTATACAAAGTAACACTCAGTGTTAAAAGCAGGGATAGTAAATTAGACTAAAAGCAAAATGTGGTAATGGACAATGATGAATTATGTGACAAAACAGAACTACAAATGTGCACAGATTAAGGCATATAGAATAAGCCAACTTTAAACCCCTGACATCTAGCTCGAAACTTCATCAAACCAATTAATGGGTATTATGTGAACCTGATCTTTCAGTTTTTAAACTTGTTCCCAGCTACAACAAGAATGTAAGGGGTTGTTTTGTTTTTTTTGATTATTACATGACAAGAGTTAAATGGAAAAATGACTTGAGAAGAATTCAATGAAATTAAAGAGCACCCTTAAATTGTATTTGCATGGAGGAAATACATTTTGCCATAACAAGTTGTTTTCAGAAGTTTAGCAAGAAGTTCTCGCAAACATATGCTGCAGCAATGGCAGATATTGAAAACCCTTCACTATTGCTGTTGGTTTATAAACAAAACCCAGCCTGCCCACTTGAAATAAAGGAATATTTAGAATCCATCATTCCTTGCAGACCCTTATCAACCCAGGTGACTGATAACTGAGGTTATCTCTAACTGTGTCCAAGGTATAATTACTTGTAAGGTGATAGTGACAGTGTCTTGCTCCTCAAATAATCTAATAAATGGCAATTTAAATGTGGCTTGGGTGAGGAAAGAGCTCCAGGCACGGCAATGGTGGTCTCTTTGTGGTTACAGGTAAGGAACAAATGAGTGGTTTTATACCTCTGAATCCGAAGTCTAAGCAGCAGTTTCTGAGCTGCAAACCAGATGAGGTTGCAGGACCATGTAGGGAAGCTTTTGGGGAGTTCTGCCACCGCTTTCTTTAGTGCCTCCATTGAGCCACACTGGCCTCACCAGGCCACAGCATTTCTCAGGCAGCTGCAGGCACAAATTCACACTGCCACTGGGACACCCCAGCAGCTGGCTCGTGACAGGAACACAGCAGCACAGAACATCACAGCTGCTTCACCTTGGATCAATTATAAAGGTTCTATCTATGCTTGCTTCACCCCCACCCCATTATTGCAATAATATGAGGAATTTAAGATTCCTGCTCTACATCCATGGATGTTTTTCAGCTTACATTGTCAAAGCAGGGACTCAACGGTGAGGAAGGCTGTTTGCATAAATGATAATAATAAAATCTAGGTTAAGCTGTACTGGAGATTTAATATAGATATCGCAGGTCCTTCTCACTCAAAAACTGCCAGAGGTCTGGAGTTGTGACTAAGACGACAAAGTGAGTGCAAAGGAAGGTCACCAGCAACCACAGTGTCTCTGTAAAAACCAACCAACCAAGAACCCAAAACTGATGTGTGTGAGAGCAGATATCATGAGAGTTGTAACTGAATTATAACTGCAGGGAAGAGAAGGGAGAGAGGTCCTTAGGACAGGGACAATGTGCATCCTGCATGAATAATGGAACAAGTTTTCCCGTTGCTGCAACTCACGGACTATCCACGCAGTTTTCCCTCCAAGCACCTGAACCTTATCAAGCAAACATTTCTCAGTATTGACTGATAGGTGGCTCTAGATAAGAAGCACCTGAATTTTTGAAGACCAGCTCTTGGACTACATTTTCAAATAATTCAATCTCCCCATAGGAGCAATGAAATGCTGAGATTACACAGGATGCCTTTGAGGTCTAAGCTATGAAAAAGCCCACAGCAAGCTGGCATCTGGAAAAAATTATCTTCTGGTAACCCAAGCAGAAGGACACACAGGGAATATACATATTTTTACAGCTCTCATTTATTCCACTGGGTATCAAGACCTCTCAGTTTTGAATATCTAAGATTTTTACCAAAACTTTAACAAAGACTGAAAAATAACTATTCATATTCTGCTGTGTGTGTACAGACATACACATTTTACTGAAGCAGATGCCTGCAGCTTCTTAAGCAGATAATATGCATTAATTTACAATTGTTGGGATTTAAAATGACTTGTGTGCACTCTTAAATGGTGTGAGGAATAAAAGAATAGAACATAACACATTCCTCATGCCTGCTACATGTCAATGTGACATTGTCACTCATTTACATGCTCACTAATTGGTTTGTGTATTCCTACATTAATCACTAACTTTTTAGAGATGAAAATGCATATAAAATTAAAATTTTAATTTTTGTGTTTGTTTCCTATGTTTCGTTATCTATATATTTAGGATATTCACCTACCACATGTTACAGAGCTTTATTATTTCAATTGTAAAAAAGGATACTTTGCATTTGTGATCTGCCCCTAAAATAATCAGCTTTTTTTTTTTTTTTTTTTTTTTTTACTTACAGACTCATAGGG